>JXSR01S020469.1:30730-40976 GCA_000969725.1 Ophiothrix spiculata | reverse complement strand
AATTTTCAGCTCTAATTGTCGTAATTTTATGGGAAAAAGGCAATTTCCTGCCCCCTTTATTTTTCTCCCAGGTCTTCAAAATTTCTCCAAACAATTTCCGAGGTGGGCAAATCGCCTACCCCTGGCTACGCCACTGGGCGTACTCCAATTTGTGGTAGTGGCGCCAAGGGGGAATCTGAGTATGTCTCTTTTTAATTTTTGTTTTCATAAGAGAGAAATTTTGTTGTAATGACGGTATTTGGTGCCGTAAAATCCTTTACTCTTTTATTTTACCTCTGTTTTTTTTTTTGCTTTTCCCATTTGGTCTTTTACCCTACTTCACCGTCTCTTAATACCATTTTTTAATCTTTAAAATAAGCTTTTTTCTTAATTTCGTATTGACTCCCCTTTTCACACTTTATTTTAGTGCTTTATTCTCAAGGGTTTAGCGCCCTCTCTAATGAATACACATGTTTTGTTTTTGCTCTGGATATTTGTCAGCCTAATTTGCCACTTTTTGCCGGATACTTTATGATATAATTTTTACATGGATTGGAATCGGATCACACAGATACTTTTCCGGTGAATAGACTTTTCTTGATTATAACAGCAACTATTGGAAATGTTGACTTTTTATGCCGTTTTATCTCTACACTGTATGTATTACATAGACTAAATATCTGCCGATTGTAGCTCTTATATTCGGATCGTTAAAGTACTTTGTTTTTCGTAAGTGTCGACAATTGCCTAAAAGACACTACACGTCGCCTTACTTACTAGAGGTGTGATAAATACTATTGTCCACCATTCATTATATTCATTGAGTCTACGGAAAAAACGAAACAACGATGAGCTATTGTGAAGAGTGCGGAGAGAAAAAGACTTGTGTAAGACTACGACATAGCGACTTACTCCTATGCAATTCGTGTCAACATGACAGAGAAGTAAATCCCCCTCAACCTTGATCCCTCCCTAAACAAAGACAACTTGAACAAAACAGAACTGCCAAAGATAAGCCAAAACAATGCACAGGACCTTGTAATATCAAAAATGGAGATTCATCATGTGCATGTTTTATCTGTTTGAAAGAATTTCACCTGATGTGTGTTGGTCTCTCTCGCAGACCCCCAAAGACCAGTAATTGGTGTTGCAACGTATGTACACTCCGTTATCATAAGTATTGCAACATAGCGTAAATCCTGGTTTTGCGAGTATAACTCGTCCATAGTTGATATTTGATTTCTCATTTATCTGAGCAATGTTACCAATGTGTGTTGTTCAATGCATTAAAACAGTCCCCTTAGCTTATTTTGGCCCATAGGTAATTTTTATTGCTTTCACAATGGCGACGTTATGAGAGATAATGAATGAAGACCTCGGGCACATTGTAGCCGTGAGAAACGAAGGAATCCCTTTTTGATGTATGGCTGTGCGTTTTGTTTTTTTGCTGTCAAATGATTTCTGGAATTAGTAGACGTCAAAGGGACTCCTATTATCCCAGTACCTTGCGTAAAAGCAGCACATAGGGAAAATCAGCAATCATTTTACAATAACAAGCTTTGCCATTTAGCCCTTTGGCCTTTTCGTTCGCTCAGTAGTGACAGGATAATGGAAGTAACCTGTGTATAAACATACTTGGGGGAATATTCAAAGATATAGACTCATAATGTGTAGATTTACGAAAGGGAAATAATTTACCTCGCTTCTACACGAAGGCAGCGAAGAGTTGGAATGGCGAGTTTGTCGAGGAACAGGACGATGCCCTGAATTGACGCCATATTGTTTTCATTAAGAAGTGTAGGTCAAATTAAGTTTTGATAATTAAATAATAAGTGTTTTGAGTGTTAAATATGAAGGCTACGACCATTGTAACCTCTCTTTGATCTGTTGATGACAAAAGTTGGTGCATATCTCATGGTTAGAATTTCATTGGTATGTATTGATTTGAAAAATTGCGACAACTAATGGACACATCGATAACATCCAATGTATCGTCATTATTAGCAAATCAATGTTAAAATATTTTAGGAACATGTCAACAGGTTGTAAATTACCATTTATCGTTCTTGAAAATGACGTCACACTCGACAGCACACAGGTTTTTGATAACATGTTCTTCGAAAAGGGCGTTAGCATTATCAATCTAAACGCACACGCGCATTACGCAAATCCGAAGTAAAACATGAGTGATATCATTAACAGAGGAGTCTTGAATAACAAACATTTCAAAAGACGGGAGTTGATTAATTTAACATTTGATCCTCAACAGATATCAGCTCAGAATTGATAATTCTGAATGGAATTGTAGAAGCGAGCAGCAGCCATCATTAAATTTATGGCTAAGCCCCCTAGTTATTGAAACAAGTGTCAATTATTCAAAATAATTAAAGAAAAGCAACATGGAAGCAAATTCATAAAGATATCATTATAACTTCCATAACAAATGTTTCATACCAACGTTTTGAAAACGCCATTTAAACTTTGCGCCAAAATCACAGTCGACGATGTTGCAATACTTAAGACTAGTGTGTGTAAAAATATCCCTGGCGTGATCAGAAGACTACATCAAAAAATTACTTATTTGACGACAGCCCATGACAAACTTTATAAATCGCATGAAACTCTTTTGAAATCCCATGAATCCCACAAAAAGGAACATAATGTGCTCAAGAATGAACTCAAGAATGCAAAGGAAGACATTGCTGCGAAATCTTCAAATCCCCTAACAACCAACACACAGACAGAAACCCCTAAAGCAGACAAAGAACACTTTTCATGTCTCTTAATCGGGGATTCTGTCCTAAAAGTTTTCAACGATGAAACATTTTAGAATACCAGTGTCAAATCGATAAGTGGTGCTACTACGTCGGAAATATTCAAAGACTTACAACAATGTAAAAATGACACGTTATCTTCAATGGAGGCAGTGATCACGTTCATCATGGTTAAAGCGCCAACCGCGAAGATCTATATATCTGCGGTGTGTCCTCGGACTAAAGGCCAGTGTCAACACAAAGTAGAAACTTTGAATGCTGCGCTGAAAGATCTAAGTTCTCGCCTTACGTGTGAATTTATAGACTCTGGTCTCCAGATGACATATAAGAATGGAACCATTGACAACTCACAACTCGCTGATGGATAACATCTCAGTGATCGAGGTGCTCAAACTTTGAAAGAGACTTTTATTGGTTCAGTTCCGGGACTAATCAATTCGCGAACGTGGCAGAGAGTCCACCATACGCGTACAGCAAGACCAAACAACCTGCAACAGCAAAGATCTCGAGATTGTCACATGTCGACCAACGACGAATGTCATTTCAATGAAAATAGACTGAACTTGCCCCAGCGTGCTCAGTACGGTACTCGATGGAAACGTCGCGATGAAGTGAATAACACGGAAATCGCAATAGTTACATTGGATGCTACAACTGTGGCCTTAAAAACCAAAATAAAAGTACCTGTTTCCACAAAGAAAGACTTAGATGCCACATATGTGATCGCTTAGGCCATAAAGCAAATAACTGTCGCGGAACCTTGAGCCGCGACTGAGTTTTAGGCCAGGTCGAGTGTGCCGATAACAACAATACGGCCGAGTTCATGGAAATGTTAATATTCATTGTGATATGCCTCATAATTTACATCTAAGTAATGTTGATTCTCAATATTGTTATAAAAAGCATGATGATGTTTCTGTTTCCTCTAATTGTGAAAGTGCACATTTTATTGATGTTGCTGACAACTCATGTAATATATCGAATGTCAATTTAGGTTCAGTTGACAACAAAGTGAGTGATGTAGATCACAACCATTTGAAGCGCATTGTTCCAATAGCAACAAAACAGTTTCAATTACCCCGTCGATATTGATCTAATTATAATGACTGTTAGCCATGTGATTGGTTACACCTCTGCCGCGCCCCTATTATGATGTCATCATTACCGTACTCTAAATGTGCAATGCAAACCCATAGAAAAAACAATGATACATTTATTTTTACAAGATTAGGAAAACTTTCAGTCAATGCTTTATAAACTTAGTCAAATAATCATTTTGAGACGATGAAAAATATTATAAGCAGAAAAAATGTAAATTAACGTGATCGAATATGCTGAAAATAATGATTTTTAGAGGCGTTTGACTGGCGTTTTACACCATGCCCAAAATACCACAGATTTCTAGTAAAAAATGTACGACAATCCACTTTAATTTGCCTTTTCTAGTCTTTTAATTCGGGATTTGATCTGCGTATAAGTTAGGTAATAGTCTGTAGATAACATTAATAACCAGTTAAATAGGTTGAAAACAATGGTTTTTCTAATTCAAGCTGTAAAAGTCCTGTATACAACATAATTGTTGGTCATTTTTTTATGGGTTCTACCGTTGAGTGTTTAAGTATACATGTTGAGTACATGTGCTCTGATGTGTTGGTGCTATATAATTGGCGTGACCTCGCCTATCTATAAACTGTTAAATAAGATCAATAGATATATTGGGATTTCAAATCGTCGTGAGATAATGATGTATATTTAAAAGATGTTTATATTTTTTTCCTAAAGGAATCCGATTTGCTCATTTGAATATATGCAGCCTGATTGGCAAGATCATTTTAAATATATGTGTGGAAATAAATTTGATGTAATTTGTATGAATGAAACTCTATGTGATGAGAGTGTGCTCGATAGTGAACTACATTTACCTGGTTTTAATATTCTTAAGAAAGACAGAAAAAGAGATGGTGGAGGAGTAGCTCTGTACATAAATGAAATATTTACTTATAAATCTGGTCTGTGTGATAAAAACGTTGACCGTATCTGGGTTGAGATTACACCCCCTCACAGAGGCTCAATTTTACTATGTGCAATATACAGGGTGAGTCAAAATGAAGTGTAATCTAATCAGTGATTTTATATAACCAGTTCTTTAAAATCTTTTGCAAAATTGTTCATGAATGAGATGTCATATTTCATTAGCTTTCATAGAAAATTTATTGTGTTAAAATCGGACAAAGCATTCTAAAGTTATAGTCATTTGAGTGGAGGTACCCAATTTCAAAGGCGAACAAATTACGCTATTTAGTTTACGTTCGTACTGGTAGCAAAGGCTGATGTGTCTTTCAATTGTTATGATAGGAACGCCTATGGAAATGAAATAACAAGAAAACAAGAGGCTTTCGAATATATGGACTGTAACATATCGGGCAGTGGGTTGACTCTTGAGGTAATGTTCAGATCTCTCAAAAAAGCTCTTCTAATTAGGCCGTTGTTTTGTTGAATCATCCGGATAAGGATATTCCGAAGCCTTCCTTATTTCTGTTACAGAGAGTTGCGTGGTCTTTAGCTTATAAACAATATTTTAAATTTTAAATAGCATGAGGTAATGGGACCTGGTTGGTATCCGTAAAGTACAGAAAAAACCAGACGGCGATCTTCAACCGGACTGTGAGTCTAATGATACTTAATTGCAACAAATCAGTACCGGTTGCTACATTGTGGCGCCATGATTTAGCTCCTTGCATTGGTTGTCAAGATTGTGCACTGATATCTGAAATGACTATCAGTACTTTGATCTGCATCGTTGAATCTTCTTCAGTATCTTTGTACTATGTGTGTACGTTTAATATCTTGAATGCAGCGTCAAGATTATCAATTTACAATCAATTAGATATTACCCACTGCTGTACAGTAAAGAGTTCATGCTGAAGCAAATTTGTTCGAAAACAAAATTGGGTATCTTAACTTAAACGGTTGTAACTTTTGAATGCATCGGTCAATTTAAACAAACTAAAATTATCATAAAAGCTAATTAAATTTGCTGTTTACCAAGTATAATTAAATATGATAAACACAAACAGATTTCTGGTAAAAAATTCCCTCCGATGATTACACTTTAATTTGACTCACCCAGTATAACCCTAATGGTAAAAATATAGAATTTTCTGAGAAATTAAATGTTATGTTATTAAATGCTTCTGTGTCCGAGAAAGAAATTATCGTATTAGGTGATCTAAATTGTGACTACACGCCAAATGTAACTGCTAAAGAAGTTTGAGACTTAAAATTTGTAACTGAAATGCACCAGTTACAACAGATGATTAATTTACCAACTAGAGTCACCTCGCACAGTAAGACAATCATTGATTTATTTTATACTTCCAAGCCTGAGTTGTACAAATGTGGCGTTATTCAAACATCTCTCAGTGACCATTTTATGATTTTTGATGTAAAGAAGTGTTAAGGGTTAAAGGGTAATCACAAGACAATCGTCTATCGTAATTACAAGAATTTTAATGAAAATATGTTTTCAAATGATCTGAAGAATGTTCCATTGAATTGTATTGATTGAATCCCTGATTTAAATAAAGCACTTGATTTATGGTACAAATTGTTTTATGAAATTGTTGATAAACATATCACTAAAAGATCTAAAGCTTCTCCAACACCATGGTTAAACAACGATATTAAACAAGAAATGGTAAGAAGATATTTTCTTCATCGAAAAGCTTTGCGCAGTGACAACAATCATGACTGGGATATTTACAAACTGTGCCGAAATAAAGTTACTGGTATGATTCGTAAATCAAAGGAACAATTTTATAAACAGAGTGTTGCTGAATGTAAGGGTGATTCCAATAAACTGTGGAAAACACTTCATGATATTTTACCTTCAAAAGTAACACAAAGTCCGTCTTCGATTACTGTTAATGAAATAGCTTATGATAATGTTAAGGATATTGTAAATGGTTTTAATACACACTTCACAAATTTAGCAGCTCAACTTATTGAAAATAATGATTGTGATCACAATGTTAATGTTTCTGATGTTGAACCTGATACATATATACCCAATTTTCATAATATACCAAGGTTTGATTTGCCTGATATTTCCGTTTATTTTGTAAGTAAAGAAATCGATAAAATGTATGTAAAAAAGCTACTGGCCTTGACGATGTTAGTTACAAAATGATAAAAATTGCCAAGCCTGTAATTGTTCAAAGTTCAACTCAAATTATGAACTTGTCTATCAAAACAGGGGAATTTCCTCACTCATAAGATATTTTGCGAAAATAAGGTTAAGGTTACCGTATGCGATAGCCTAACTGTAAAATGCATAGCGGTTATCGCTACGGTATTCGCTAACGCTATATAACGCTAGGGACTGATTCATAGATATGCATGAGTTATCTTTATATCCCTATACTATATTAATGGGTTAACACCCACTTAACCAAATGTGTGTGGAAGTTTATAATGTCTAGTCCCTGCTCCTATGCGCGCGCATGTGGCAATGAAATCATGAAACTATGAAATTAATTTGTACCCCGTTGTGATCACTTAGCGTGAATAACTGTAGTCCTTTTGTTCTGATCAACATCATTCGATTAGTCTTGCCAGAAATGAGAGCATAGTATGTGCACTATAACAGTTTAACGTATGTCTGACGTTAACGTAGCGTGAAATCTAGCCATCATGTACGTTATTTCTTCATCCATGAACGCTATTTTTCATCGCTAGATGTCTAAGACCGAAATGTACTAAATCCCATAGTCATTACACAATTCCTGCTTGATACGTAATTGAATACACATTTGGACTTTACATTCTAGTTTACGCAACCGTAACGAACAATAGATTGACTCATAACTATAGAATACTCATGTCAATGAGACGTTATCAACTGTGACTTCGTTTGCAAATATGATCGCGAAAAGGCCTCCCTTCAGAAGCAGTTTTGCTTTAAAATTTAGGCCCGTATTCCAGAAAGGTGTTTAGCTAAATCAATTTTTTATTTCTCGTCAACAGCACGACTCATTGAACTGATCTGCTTGAAAGCTGAAATGATGCGTATCATTCCTGGACAGTTGATGCTGAGTTAAACAATTGTGTAGCTTAACATCTTTCTGGAATACGGGCCTTAATGTCTTAAAATTGGTTAAACAAAGCATAGCCTGTCGGTGTTTAATCTTAAGAAACACTGGTTTTCACGATAAATAACAAATAATAAGACTATAAAATTCAAAGTGGACATTAAGAGCAACTTTTTGTTATAACAAAATATGTAATAACTTACTCTTAAAAGCGTAATCAAACATGACAACGCTCCAATGATTTTGACATAAACAAGAATAGTCCTGAAAAAGCATATACTCTCGTGTAGTTTGGTTGGTATATTAATTTGGATAATTCGTTCGGAAGACCTTATAATAGTTAGGGGAAGTTCACATGGACAAATTATTTTTTTTCAAAAGCCGTGTTTCACATACTTGTCTTGATTCAAGTCGATGACATGCTTTGGTCCCAGAAAAATGCTTAACTATTAACTATCAAATGTAAATTTCACATTTCATAATAATAGCCACATTAAACTATTGATAAACACTTTTGATTAAAACAAATACATCTAACTTTAGAGTACACAAGAAAAGATTAAATTTACAGTAAGTTTCAAGCGTGAATTTCAACTTTCATCAACTTTTAAAAACAAAACAATTCAATTATACTAATCAGAGTTTCAACATTTATCTTGCCTACAAAATTCCAATCCCTAAATAAAAAGATCATGCATTGGTTGAAAACCCCAAAATAACATTTATATATAGGCCTCACTAAATAAATAAATAAAAAAAAATACTGGGGATTTATAGTGCGCTATGCCTCCCAGATTTGTAATTCCAAGTAAGCTCCATTCCACACCAAGCATCATTTCAGGTTCTGCGACAACCTCTAGGGGCGCTGAACCTTGATCAGCCCACATACGTACCATCGCTGCCCGGATCAGCTCCCCGAGTTTCGTACGGGTTTCCACGAGACAATTAGCAGTTAGTTCCTTGTCCAGGGGAATTTCAAGCACACTCAACTTTTTTTGGCACCAGCGGGGTTCGAACTCGGGACCTTCCGCACCGCAAGCGAGTGGCCTTACCGATTGAGCTAACTTGACTGCTAAATCTAAGCCATACAATAAACTGTTAAATTTAATCCATATATCAGCCAATCCACATCATAAAGGACAGTGGTCATGAATTTGACATTGACGATGTCAAGATCTTAGATAGAGACAGTCTATGGTATGAAAGAGGTGTTAAGGAGGCCATCTGGGTGAGGGCGGAAGAACCGGCCCTTAATCGCCCAGGAGGGGTCAGGCACAATTTATCTCACGCATGGGACAGATCGATCGGAACATTACCTCGCAAGATGACGTCTTCTCAACATCCTATGACGTCATCCAGCTGTAAACAACAAGCTACAAGGTCTGCAACATCATAACCTAGTAAAAGGGTGATGGTATCACCCGCATCGTCGGTTGCTCGTGAGTATATTTCTGGTTGTCAAGTTTAATTTCATAATAGTTTTACCAACCCAGATGAATGAGAGTATACATGTTCATATTGGCCAAATTATTTTGCCTTCTGAGATAAGAAGCAATCAGGACATGTTTCGAAGCTGTTCCGCTGGAATTGCACAGATGAAAATGACATTTCACAGATACATTTATCATAAATGCAAGAAAGATGTTCTACATGTTCTTGCCAGCTTGCGCTATCGATTTGTTTCCTGCGCCACGACAGGAGTATTAGAATTCAGATACCCCTCCATATCCTTATTCTAATACGGGTATCACAATTTGGATACGAAATGTGCGTGGGTATCCGAATTCGGATACGTATCCGAATTGTGAGTTCCACCTAACTGTTATAATAGAGTTGCTTATATATACACTTTATTAAAGTAAATGCCAACATTCCTCGGACAATATCAATCATGTGATTTTCACATGCAGGTTGCAGGTTTGCAATCGCATACAACAGGGCCCTGTATTTTGCATTTGTATTTACATCATCCCAGGTATTACCTAGGGAGCAAAACAGGTTTACTTGCAACGAGAAATTATTTTAATGTGTCCTATCTAGATGGGTGCTGTGAACCATAGGTAACATCACTAGGGTGGACACAAAATCATTCTGTTGCACGGAACCATGCAGGAGGGGGGTAAAAGTCATTACAGGGGGCTTTTGGTCAAATCGTGTTCAAAACCATTCTAACATGTTCCTCTCATCATAACGAAACAGAAAATGTATACTTTGACCCATCTCCGATGAATGCTTCAAGAGTTATATCCGAAAACATGAAAAGTAAAATCAAGGGTCAAGAGATGGGTCTATGGGAGTCAAAATTTTTAAAAAAGTGTCCGATTTTATTCAGAATGGTCTCAAATTGTTCGTCTTGCAAAACTGTCTGTACAAAGTAATATTTTCAAACGTCTACGATCAACC
>JXSR01S020466.1:15211-26789 GCA_000969725.1 Ophiothrix spiculata | reverse complement strand
CATGAAAGCGCATTTTTATCATAAGGCCCTGTAACTTTTCACGCCTATATGTTTCGTTATATGGTCCAAAAAAATCTTGAATTAATGGAATATTTTGTTTACAAAAATAAACATCTCATTCAGGGACGCACCATTAGATGATCGAAGTGGGAGGTTGTAAGTTTTCATACCCCCCCCCCGAATCAGGTCTTGCTCCAAACTTTTATCCTGCCGCCAACGAGACATGTTTTTTAGAAGACCTTGTTTAGTTTTATCCCCAGTTCAAATACCGTATGTACAAAACTTGGTGTAAGAAAATCAAAATATTCTATCGCATTACAATTATATAATATACAATGGTATACGATGATGAGAAAACTCCTCTTTGTATATGCCATTATATCGTTTTATTAAAACCCACGATGGTGGGTTGCGCCAAAGTTTGTTTTCTATTGTCTTTCTACATAGTCTTACTTTGGTCATATTTAACTCGCGTAATTACTAACGTTCGAAATAATTACATGTTATTACAAATATAACCATACGTGTGCTTTCGATTATTTTCAACTTGCAATGTTATTAAAATAATATTAATATTTTTAAAATTAAAAATAAATAACATCAACATTTGCTTCACAGGTCTTCTTATCTATCCAAATGACCAAGACATCCCCAAAACTGTTAATGTCGAGACGTACATAAGATCCGCATCAAGAACTCATAATTTATGTAGATTTTAATTGTTTCACCAGGTAAAGGGGCAGAGTTTTCTCGTCAAGGAGCATTTTATTATGTTTAGTCACATAATTCTTCATATGTTTAATGTATTGTTTTCAAGCAGTGATATTTGTTATGTATTCTGTTGTTTTTTCAAGCGGTTATAAAAACGCCTTTATCCAAAAGCAAGTATATATCTGGTACTTGCTCCTTGCATACATTGCATATTGTTTTACCCAATTTGCATAAAAAATTAAAAAGGTGTTTTAAAATTGTGCATGCCTTTTTTCTCCTGTTTTTTTTGGTTTTGTTTCCAAAAGAGCAAGTGTCAGCCATTTTTCAATGAATTTTACCGAACCTGTCAGAGAATGCGTATCTAATTTGTAAAAAAGTAGGAGGGTTTTTTGTCCTAACATTTTGAAGCCAATTAAATATATAAATACAATTAAAATGTTACTTTCACAAAATGACATTTATCTTAAAACTGATTGCACCTTTTATCAAAATATAATTTGCAATAACTTACTCAGGAAACCCAAGCACAACAAATGACTTAGAGATATTCTATACCTGTGACGTAAATACAGTAAGAAACTTGAATTTTTAATGATTTTAACTCATGTTGAATGAAAATAATATAGCCTTCATGCCATGATGGTTTAGATAACGATTTTTAGGGTTATTTTATATTTTGGACAATACAGTATCTGCGTCTCACATTATTTGAATAACATTTTAATCAACAACAAAACTATATAACAAAGATATTTATTACGTTACACGTAAACAGTCATTCAGTATCCATGTAAACATTAAAGTACGAAATTGGCCTTTAAACAAGTGCTGTTTATTTTTTCTGAATTCTTCGAGGTGTATTGCTATGAACTCGTTAACCTTTTTGAATTTGACTTAAAGCATTAGTGGAATAGGTGGGCATTTTATCAACACCCTGCCGATTTTTTTCGATGATAAAAATTCCCTAGACGCAGTGCTAAATGAGTCACTGTACTTTTTAGTACATCCTTTACTATTATTTTAGCGAAAAATATTTCGACCCTACAAAGTTAAGGGGGGGGGGGGGGTTACAGTGTCCGTTCAAAGTTCAGAGATGGCTGAGGGGGTGTAACTCCGTGATTTCAATTATGTATTTTTAGGAATTTTTATAGCAGATATTCATTTAAAACTTGGTATTTTGGTTATATGCCACAGGACACAAAACCCATATGAGAATTTTCCGAGTTCACAGCAATATGCACCTCCAAGTGAATGACTTGATCACATATAGAAACAGTTTTCGACCGAGTTGTACTGTAGTGTTGATATTTTGAGTTTTGAGTGTATTCAGAGAACTCGCCTGAATTTATGAGATGTCGATCCTTTGCATCAGTTACCAAACGGTACAAATGCTTGAAAATGGTTGAACTCGGTCGAGTATCGCAAGAGCATCGTCCGAGCTCGCACACAACTCTCATGTGTCTTCGGAAAGGTCATTGTTTGAGTGAGTTCTAGGAGTGAGTCGATCGGGACTCGCGCGAGCATCGGGCGAGTTGCGCCTTTCGTACGTTTAGGCTTTGAAATTCATACTTCTGGCAAACACATGACAAACAACTATGTATAGCACAAAACGATAGTTGGATTGAGTACTTTAGGCGTACTTTATGCTCTTTACGATAATGTGTAACAGGGCCCTTAACATGTGTTACCCACCTATCATTTAGTATGTTCGCGTTGATAAGCAGTGTTTGCTCTTAATGTACAAAATAAATTCATTATGCAGCAAGTGGTTTCTTCGAACTCCGCAATATTCTTACGTATTTTCTATAAACTATGAGCAAAATCGGACAATTTTATTTAAATTTACTTTTAAAAACACGCATATGAAATAATATTGATGGGTAGAAATGTTTGTAGATAAGCAGCATTCAAGCATAAAGCAGACAGTTTGATGTCAGTAGTAGGAATATTTTATTATAATAAAATTGAAATAAAACCTTGGTAAATTAATTTCTATTTAAGCCTCTATCTCAAATGAAAATTAAAATGTTTGCCAATTCTAATGCTATTTCAGTGCCCTACATAACGAAATAAAGGACGACATCTACTATATTCTTTCCCTGTCCTATAATGCGTTTTTGTACTCAACAAATAAAATCATGTTTTGCACTCGTGCTAAAATGATCAAGAAACAAGGTTTTGTCTTCGTTGACGTAGCTCACGTTAAAAGAAAACCATCGTCACAAAAGTTACACTAATAAAGCGATGTACTCGTATATCTGATGAAAAAAAAACACTTTTTGCTACTTTGAATATAGTAGGTCCGTAGGGAAAATGTGAAACGTGTAACTCCATGAAGTATTCAAGGAACACCCTTTGTACTAAATTGCAAATGAGACTTAAAAGTATGATTAACCACAGGCCAAAACTAAGAAAAGAGTGAAGTAAATGGAAACAGGGAAGTGGTTTTACATTACACTTTGTTAAAGAAGAAAGAATACAAAAACAAAATGAAAGTTAAGTATCGAAAAAGGCAGAGACAACGTATTTTTATTATACAAGTGCTAAAAAGTAATTTAAAATTCCGAAATTATTTATCGGGGTGGACATTTCTACATACTAGTTTTATCGTCGATTAAAATTTTGTTCAAATAATGTGAGTCGCAGATATTGTCCAAAACATAAAATAACCCTAAAAAATCCTTATCTAAACCATCATATCATGAAGGCTATGTTGTTTTCATTCAACATGAGTTAAAATCATTAAATATGTACTGCATTATTATGTACATTAAATATTCAAGTTTCTTATTTACATCACAGGTATAGAATAACTCTGTCGTTTCTTGTGCACGGGTTTTCTAACTAAAAAGCCAGGTAATGAGTAAGCTATTGCAAATTATATTTTGATAAAAGGTGCAATCAGTTTTCAAATAAATGTCATTTTGTGAAACTAACATTTTAATTATATTGCATTGCGATTGTCTTAACTAGGATGAATCTGAGTAGAGGCTACTTGCTTGATAATTGAGAATTAGCTCAAATCTTTTATCAAATGTTTATCTATATACTCTTAACCATGTTAACGTGTCAATAATTTGTTCATGTTATACAAAAGTATGATTTTTCAAAAGTAATTGTGTATTGGTCGAATTTGCTTGTAGTTCACCGATATCATCCCTGAATAGAAAGAAACTTGCAACAAGGACTCTGGCGCCACCGAGTCTTCTGGTCAACATATCGTTTTTACATCGTTCACGAAATTTGATATCTTTAAAAAGGCCAAATGGTTCTCAAAACCTAGATACAGTCATCCGTGTAATATCAATTCTAAATGGACCAAATCAGCAAAATACTAGATATAACTTGATCCGTTTAACAAATGGTACAAATCTAAATTAAATAATGTTTACAAGTAGCAACCATGCAAGACTTGTATCATGAAACAGGAAAAGGGAGTTCAGTGTTGTTTAACACTTGCCTTCCTAAGGGAGATGAGGTAGAGGAGGATGGTTACCACCGAGGTCCCCCCTAACGGATGATCGTCGATTGCACCAAAATGCAAAGCAAAGCGACCTGAGCATTTAGGTAATTGTTTTTACATCCTTTGCGGTCATTTTGATAAAAAAAGCGGCCGTATCAACTAACGTGGGGTTATGGTAGGCCGTAAAAGTCCGTGGGTGGGGGGGGGGGGGGTAGTTGCCACCTTAAAACATTTTAAATCGTAATTTTGAAAAATATCACATAAGGAGTTGAAACTTACAAGACATGTTAGAAATTAAGAATTGTCGTTTCCTTCATTTATTAGCAAACAACCTGCCGAAATTTTATAACATATTTTTTGAAAAAGTGACATTTTTTGCAAAAAAAATGCGAAAATACTTTGTGACGTCATAATTACGTAACGCCTAGACCTATTTTCATGATCTTGGTATCAATGGAAAGAAAAGATCCTATCCTATACTACTGTATAGTACCAAACAATATAACTCTGGAAATATCCCAATCAGAGGGGGCACCCCAACCCAGAACCCTCAAGAAGACGTTTTTCAAAAAAGGGTTGTGCGTGAGTACAATCCAATCATTACAAATTACTCCTTTCTAGAAAAGACAACACATTTCAGAACATACTAGCTACCGAGTGGATAAAAATAAAGAGATAAAAAAAAGCAATGGCTAGTACTAGCTCTGATCCCAGTGCTAAAATCTTACAGCTTTAGTATTGCTTCCATTAACAGAGATATCAGCGTGTTTTTTTATTTTTTATCCAGAAAAAAACAAACAAAATGATGTTTCTGCAAAGGCCAAAAACAAAATTCAGTCCTGGAAAGAATTCCTGAAAACATCTAGGAAATGAAACTGTATATATGTATATCCATTACATCCTATATTTGAAGAAGACAAAAACCAGTAACAGGGCAAAATGTTCAAGTTTTTCAAGGTGTATGGTATCCAGGTATAGATATATATAGAAGAAACAAAACATGATCACCACACAAGCACGTACCGTTTTATAAATTTCACTTGAACTGCAATTAATAATAAGTAGGGGAAGTGGGATTTACAATAAAGCTTAGGGGAGCAGGAAAATAACCCCAGGTCTGGATTTACTGATGATATAATGATAATAATAGTGGATATATAGGATTGCAATATGATACTACATTTGTTTGAAAGCAAACATATTTTAAATGCAGATAAAAGCCTTGTCGGTCTGATTACATGCAAGGAGGATCCACTTTAGGAACATATTAAAACACAGGATGACATGTAATTTCTCAAAGAAGTCCTAGATTTCTTTCAATTATTACAACATTTTTGACATGAGGTTGAGTGTTTTAGAAGGTTCATAATTTCAATGTTTGAAAATGAAAGTTGAAATTCCAGCGCATGTACACAAGATCTTAAAATTATTTTTGCAAGTTCCTTATTTTTTTATCCAAGGTGATACTTTTTTGGTAGTATTTATATATATGTGTGTGTAAGCGCAAGTGCATAGCATAGTGATATTTTATGGAATTTGAACCATACTAGCGGGAGCGCTCGCTTCGCTCGCGCCCCGCTAGACCTAAGTGTTTGAAAATTAGCAATCACATAATGGGATCATAATCACGTCCAGAGGTGGTATTCAGGATATCCCACAATGCATTATTTTGATACACTGATTGTACAATATGCCCGCAAATCCAATTCAACTCTTATACTTATGTACAGGTTGCTGAGTTTTTTGGGGTGTCAGCAATATGGGTAGTGGGTAAACACTGGGCTATTGTGAAAAGAAACACATCCCTAGAAAGATATGAGTATTATTCAAATATAGCCCCTTGTCCAGAAAACCATTATTGCCTATTATATATCAGTGTATCAGGATAATGCATTGTGGCATTGTGGGATATCCTGAAAACCACCTCTGAATCACGTCTGTCTTAGATTTGATGTCATGCATGATGGACCTCGGGTAGTGTACCCAGCAGGACAGGGAGGCAGGACAATTCACGTGGAAAATTGAAGACAGGGGAAATTGAAGAGAAAGAAAGGAAAAGAGGAAAGGGAGAGAAAGAAAAGGGAGATATATATTAAAGAACGGGAGTGAAAGAAAGAACAAAATGAAAAGAAAAGAGGAGGAAATAGAAGAAGAAGAAGAGTAGAGGAAAAATTGTAGCATAGAATTTAAAAATATTCGTCTATGCACTTATAAGACTAAAAGTCATATTTAAAATCTGCATCAAATTGTTTGTACCTTTGTGTTTCATATATTGGTATAAAAATGGGGAAAATAAGTATGAAATGGGAAAGAAAATATGTATGCATCCCCTGACCTAGAAAGCTAGTTATGCTACCGAGGACTGCATGATTCTATGGTATCAAATACAATTTTATCACATTGTAAGGCCTATTCATTCAAACAGACTTGATTGATTTATGATTTCAGATAGGGTACCATTTCAAAAACCTCTGCTTAATTGTTGATCTCGCATATAGTTCGCAGGTGGTTTCTGGGACTGGCACCAATTCCAGTTCCCTCGGGGTAGTGCCCCCTCCCCAGGGCCATGCATTTAGATCACCATTGAGCTACAATCACCTAAAATGAATGAAATGACACTTTCGCACAGGAAAACACCCATTTTCATCAATTTGGGATGGGAGAGGAGGACTTATAAACCTTTTTTTTTATGTATAAGAATTTATAAATATAAGCCTATCCTTCCTGGGGTCATATTTTTCTTATATTGCTTTTCAACACAACAAATTATATTTAAATGTTCCTATCATTTAGAATAATATGTTTGTGACCTCCTAACACTTTAAAAATACAGCATTATAAGTCACTTTATTTTTCATATGTTGATGAATTTCCATTTATGATAAGATAATAACTTCCAACACTTTGAAAAAATGCAAATAAAGTATCAATTTTATGAGTTTTTTATGATTATTCTTTCTGTGATGGAAATCCAAGATGCCCCACTAATTTTGTGATAAAGCCACCCCAAAGTCTTGTCAGGCACATCATATGAATCCATGTCAACATGGTTAGTGCGAGTACCCCATCCCACCTATAGAGTGGTAATTTATACAATAATTATTAGCTTTACCAATCCAAGTGGAAAACTGGATTAAGATCAATAAGTCAACAACCTTGTCAGGCACATCATGTGAATCCATGTCAACATGATTAGTGGGAGTACCCCATCCCACCTATGGAGTTGTAATTTATACAATTATTAGCTTTACCAATCCAAGTGGAAAACTGGATTAAGATCAATAAGTCAACAGCAGTGGCGTGCCCAAAGGGGGGGGGGCCGGGGGGGGCACGTGCCCCCCAGTTGATGAGTCAGTCGGGGGAAACGGCCCATTCGGGCATCTTGACACAAAAAAGATAGAAAAGAAAGGGGAGGAGAGAAAAAAATCAAAGGGAAAGAGAAGAAAATACCTTGAATTTCCCTTTGTTTTTGATAATTTAAGTGTGAAAAAACAAAAATTTTGCGCGCTTCGCGCGAAATTTCTGTTATTCTGTCAATATTCAGTCAAAATTTGCCGTGTTTTGCGTTAATTGAAAAAAATTTCGCGCGCTACGCGCGCATTATGAAAAATCTAAAAATATCACATTTTACACTTCTGCCGCTATTGGTCATTCGGGGAAAACTGATGGTTGTGCCCCCCACTCAAAAAATCCTGGGCACGCCACTGGTCAACAGCGTCTATGGGCTTAATTCCCAAGGGGGTTACTCGCATTTACATATATAACTATATGTGCTTGTCATTTGGGGTGGATTTTCACAGATTTTAGTATAGGAATTTGGCGAGGATTGTTTTGGTTCTGTCGAAGATTAATGTGCCCACATTTTGATATTGGGTGTGAGTTGAGAAATCTGCTCAAAAAACACCCAATTTATGTACAATTGAGTGTATTTGGGTTGATTTTTGAGTCAAAATTAGGTGGCCCATATTTTTAAAGTCAGGCAGGCTCATACCCGTACACACGATTTTTCAAGAACCCCCCACCCGGGGGCCTAATTTATTCAAAATGGCGCAGTCCATGGGTTATAGTTCTCAAATTGTTTATTCAAAATGGCGCAGTCCATGGGTTATAGTTCTCAAATTGTAATATAGATACTTTGTACATACCCCTGTGCTCAACAAAGCATTAAGATTAAAGGGACAAACACAAACAATCATGAGAGAGGGGCAGAGAAATCCATATGTCGTTCTTCTGACGAGGTTATGTTAAACAAGTCGATTTAATGAGTGAGAGAGTGCCTGTCAGCCAGGTTCATATGATTTAAAGACACTTTGAAATTGAATATGCTGATTCTCTTTCCTTTCTTTTTAACTTAGAATCAACCAAGCAGCCGCAAAGGGCATTATGCTAGGCAATGTGGACACAGGTAGACTCGAACAATCTCTAAATGGATTGTGAATACAAAATGAGTTATCTTATTAAATCGAAAATAATTGGTTTCGGGCACACTGCGAGCTTTCCATTAATTCATTAGTTAGTGACTATTAAAATCTTTCTTGGGTCAAAATATTTGGAAACAAATCTGGACATTTGATAATTATCCAAATAAAGTACAAAAATTTGAGTAACTCCTATTAGGTAAACATAAAACCTCTTGTATTTTATCTCGTTTTGAAGACTTTAATTAATTATCGATTTGTAAAAGATGAACAGTTTGTGATATTTTTAATAATAATTTTTAGTATTCAAAAAATATATTTGATTATTTTCATTTTATTTAAATATTTGTTGAAAACTAACACAAAACTGGCAGTAGAGGTTGGCAGGTTTCTATCTCTGGAGTGGTGTTATTTTGCCTCAGGGTGACCTAAATATCAGATTTTGTTTTGACCCTATGTAAAAGAAACCTGTCGATCAGGAGAAATCGAAATATGCAACAAGATATCGAACTGAAATGTTGTAACTATATTATCTTTAGTCTGGGTCATACATTAGAAGGAACTTATTTGGTTTAAAAATCATCAATAATTGTATCTTTTGATATTTCAAACTGGTTCATGGCTCTACTGAGTTCGTATTTTGTATCTGTCATGTTTTGTGGATTTGCACAAAATAAAAGTGGATTTGAATTTCCTTCATTTCAGAAAACATTCCATTTGTCTATTTTATCCGTTGTTTCATACAGGGTGTCCAAGAAAAACTTACAATCTTTGCGAGTAATTTTCGTAGATTTAACGGATAGTCAGGCAGTATGTAAAGCTTGCATTTTATAGTCCATGAAATTAATTTTAAAGAGCAACGGAAAAGAAATTTCAAGTTTACATGGTGAGAAATCATGGAATCTAAAACAATATATTTCATTATTATTTATTAAGGTATAATGATAATTAACACAATTTTGGGTTAAGTCTAGCTCGAGAGACTAAAACACGTTCAGTATTTCACAAGTGATGACATCATTTGTAGCAGTAATTTAGTTGTAAAATACTGATTTTTTTTTAAATGATGAATTGAATAGACTTCTATGCAAATTCTTGGTTATAAACCAGGGGTGTTTGTAAATGGAATAAAAATGAGTCACCTTAGAAAGTTTCTCATCTCTGTCTGATTTTTTTTCAATGTTAATTTTTACAACATAGCTAAGATAGTATTAACATAATATGCTGATAAATATTGTTACGGTTGAGTAAGCAGATCAAGGACAATACTCAATAGAACTTCATTCAAGGAGAACTTGTAAAATCGTGAAATTGAAGCAGCAAATTTTACATCCAAATATTTGACAAAGCATAACTTCCGATTGAAATGAAACAAACGTTATATGGAAGTCTGTTTCATGGACTATAAAATAACACCTTTACACATATACTGACTATCCGATAAAGGCAATAACTTTACACGCCAAGGATGTATTGCTTTTCTGGTACACACTGTATACGTCTATTTAAACGGAACAATCTATACAAAACACTTTCATATTTGTTTGTATCGTGAAAATTACCCAAGCCAATAACGATTCTGATTGAATTTCGATTTTCATGAAGGCGAAATAGATGGAGGTAAGCTCATTTAGAGAAATTGAAAAAAAATCAAAGATCTCGTGAAATTGTCCTAATCCGTTGATAACGGTCACTTTGAACCCCTGTAGTATTACGTGATTTGAAATAAATTGAAATTACAGATATGGGCGTTCATATTTGGAGGTTTCCAAAAAAAAGGTTCAAACTTAGACTGTCAGGATGATCATATTACATTGCAAGTTTTCAAGCATAAAATAAAAACTATTCTTTCAGTCTTATTTTAAGAATTTAGCGAAAACAGGGTATTTGTGGCCAACACCTGAAATTTTTTTTAATAATAATTTCCATTTCCAGATCATTGATATTCCTTTGAATCTATTACAAGAAAACAAATTAAAGACGTCTTGCAGTCGTCATTAGTATAAAAAAGTTTGTGTCAAGAATACACTCCCGTGAGATGCTTTTCTATCCGTCTTCAAGGTATATATGATGGTTTTCTTTCTCTTTACTAAAAAGTTAGAATTGATATAATGCGATTTCGTATAACTGGATAATACACCAAATAAAACCCCACAGGTTACACTATTAAGGCGTAAAAGAGATACCAATTGATTAATCTATAAAGAAAGGAAAAGCTGCAATGTATTTAAAGTGAAGGGTAAGGACATCTCAGTATTTCTCTACTTTACTTTCGTTAACCACGGTTGGAAGCAATTATTCTGCGTCATTGCCCTCTGCTCAGCATTAGCTTTAGGAGTCTCTGGTTTCCAATGCCAGCATCTTGACTATGTAGCTAAGATAAAATCTTTCTTTGACTTGTTTGTGCTCGAGTTCCTGAAGATGGGTTCCAGAATACTACTACTGGTTATAAACTCTTGCTGCGAAGTTAGGTGTTGACCTCTAACAAGCTGTGATATAATTAGCTAGATAGTAGATCGCCATATATTTTTTTCCTTTCCGATGGTGCCGTTTATGGTTGATTTCATTTGCTTCTGTCATTAAACATTACATTTTAGTATTACAGCTGAGTGTTCCGATCACTACTTTCAAATATGAGTTGGAGATTTTGATAAGGAAGTTCATCTTTTTCTCACAACCCTCTGAATTTCCACGTCTGTCAAAATAGATATGAGTTAAAATTTAGTTTACCCAATTAAATATCGAATAGGTTTTTATGGATCGCACTTAGATACATTTTTGGGTCTAACATAGAATTAAGATTTTCTAAAGAGGACAAGGACCAGGAGTCAGATATCTGAACAAAGCGGCTCCTGACCTTCAACATTTCCAGAGAACCAGGAGCCCTTTTTCGGAACCAGGAAAAAGCTTGATCTCCAGCCATGCGAATCAATTTTAGGATTTGCATTAACCCTAAAAGAACCGGGCTTTTTCGACCCATCTCACA
>JXSR01S020464.1:17359-33208 GCA_000969725.1 Ophiothrix spiculata | reverse complement strand
TGTTTCTATATATAACACCAATTTTTCTCTCATCAGAGATTTGAACGAAAACGTGAATTTCTGGTAAAGTCCCTTAATTCAATATGGGGTTGGACTGCTAACTTGAATTAAACTTTATTCATAATGTAGATCTGTACACTGACAGCAGTCCAAAATATACCAAGTACTGGAAAAACAAACTTCAAATTTGTCTTTTCCTTGTCTTATTTATCTTTGTTTCTGATTTTCCTTCATTTTTTGATTTTTGACTTTTATTATGACTTGTATTTTCTAAGTTAATACTGTTTTTGTTTAATTCCGGGCCTCTTCTTGGTTAATTGTCTACAGAGAAAAGGATTAATACGATCATTTAGATAATGATCTACAATGTACTCAACCGCGTTATTTATATATTACTTAAAACAATTTGGCAAGATATGAACTATAGTAAAGTAGACTAGTTGCTTGCAAGTAGGAGTTTGCATACGGTTTTAATACTTTTGCGCGTTAATTATACTGAAATAAAATCACGTTATCACAGCAAAACGTGTTTTTCCGTCATCCAATCCATTAAGCAGATGGTATAATTACATCTTGCCTCCAGTAAATGGCGTTAATAAACTTAAAACACCAATTAAGACAGGTTTGAAATCGTAAGTATGCAATGTTACGGAACATTATGCTTGGCAAAGTTGCAAAAGCTACAATCAAGGAAATGTCGTTGTAATGGCAGATTTTATTTAACCCCATTGAACCGTTTAGACGGGTAGCAAGGCGAGTGTTATAATTTAAACTTTATCTCCCGACCCCTCAACTCCACTCCTAATAGAATGATGCCACTTATAATTATCTCAACATACAGTGAAGAGGCGAAAGAAAACTTCAAAGCATTGAGATGTAGATCTAGTAAAACGTGCCATCACTTCTTTCCGTGATTGTAGTATAATGCTTCTAGGCTTTTGTATAACGCGTGTTAGACTTACACACGGCTTTAGAAATATCTCTATGCGTTATTAAAAAAATATTCTCTCAAAATGAAAAAAATAAAGCAAGAATTGTACTTTAACTTGCCTCAATAAATTAAATGCATGCGTTCGTCTGTTATTCTGGTATTACTGCCATGACTGTTAGAATCATAAGACAAATTATTCTTTGCAATATAAAACCAACGATTGTGTAAGATTAAAAAATTTCAATTTTACAAGCAAGCACTCATAAGAATTAATTTGTTCCGACTATTCAGTTTCAATGTTAAAAATATTTTAATCAACCAAAATCTGCTTTTTTGAAGAAATTCATCAATAAAATTTGACTCAAGGAAGCAAAACGTAAGCTTGTATATTATGCACGTGTCAGAACAAAATGTTGTGCATTTGTTTAACTTACTTAGGCCAATTTAAAAAAAAACATTTCCCCCCCCCAAAAAAAAAAAAAAATGTAAATAAATAAAACAGTCCTATGTTGCGTTATTGCGCATCGGGCTTAAAAGAAAAAAAAAGGGCTTTTCTTCAAGAAAAACAATCTTCATAGAATTTCCTAAAACAATTAAGCATTTGGATTTTAAAATAGCAAATGTTCTATTGAATTGTTCGATTTTCTCATAATGTTAAAAGATTTATTTGACGTATTACAAAATACTGAAATCACACAAAATATTGTTAACGTGTTTCTTTTTAAGAAAAATGTTAAAGCAGGTATTATGAAAATAACATTTTATTACCAATTAAACACATCCAAACTGCTAATAAGTTATCGTAGTTTGACAAACTTTTGTAAACAATCACCAAAATAATTTAAAATTTTGACAAACTACTAATAATGGCATTACAATATCAACTCTACATGATTACATATTATTCTTACACGCTGTAAATTATACTCAATTATAGGAGGTGGTATATAGTAATTTCCCGTATTCTCATGGCGCAAATGCAAATTATGGATTATGAAAAAAAATAATGACGACAATAATCCCGAATTTAATATGATTCGCTCAGAAATTAACCGATATATTATCCTTCAAAAGATTTGCTTCATTGCGAGTAATCAAGCAGTAATCATACATTATGAAAAATGATTAAATGTAATGAAGTTGCAGTTAATTGCTTTGTAAAATAAGGAAAGGATCATGATGCATATCCTATAACCGTTTCACAAAATGTCACGACTTTTCACAAAATGTCATGACTTGTGGTAATCCTGGGGAGGGGCATGACGTTTTCAAAATACATTGAAAAAAATGACTGAATATATTTCACATACAAAATTTGCTTTGTAATTTTGTGAAAATTTTCTACATGTAGATATTCCATTCTCATTGAAACGTTAGAATTTAGAATATAGGCAGGTGATTTATGTGTGCCGTTACTTTGCTCTAGAAGTTTTTATTGTTATTAGTTTTTTTTATCATGTCTGGTCATGTCAAGTCTTTTATCATGTCTATGAAATGAACTACTAAACGAGAAACATGCTATTACAGTATTAATAAGTCATTTTAATGAAACATTTATTGATACCTTTGATTTATGCGTTTTTATGCGTGTGCTTATGACAAAACAGCGAAACCTATTCAGATAGGAAACAAAATGCGTGTTTTAAGAAACGGTTCCACATTATGGAATATTAGTGATAGGTTCTGGTAAATGAAAAGCATGTTTTTAGATTAAATAACGTTCAAATAGAGCCAGCATCAATAAAGCTTTACAAACATAAACATAATACACGACATTTAAATGAGATTTAAACAGCAGGTGGCTTAATCGTAATCACTGCTGACAGAAACAATTGATCCAGCTTCAGATCGTTCTTACATATCATAAATACTATGTTTTATTTTAGTAGAGTACAAGAAAAACAGAACATTAAAGTGGAATAAAGTCTGACTTTTATACAATTTAAACTGAACAATGTTACGATAGGGTTCTTCCAGAGTAAAATACTATTACTAATAACAAATCAAAGGTGCTTATATCTAAATGTTGTTATAATACTCTTCAACATTGTTAATAAAGCAGATAAACACATGTTTTCTTTACGGATAATTAACATATCAATACTTACAAAGAACTTCTCGGGTTTTCATTCTTACCAGTCGACACAAGAATGAATGATCTTGGTTTATTAGATGAAGAATTCAAAAATATATCTTAGATGCGTATACTTTTGAGGTGCTTAATTGAAGATGTCGTTTCAATTAATACAAGTTGAAGTATTAAGTCTTTCCATAAGATTTGAGACTGAGGCAGTTATCGCCAAGCTTCTTGTTATAAGTGAATCTACGCCTTACATCGTTTTATCTTGAATGCAATCACTAACAAAATGTGTTAAAATACTTGTTGCAAAGATAGTAACGTTTTGTGTCAAATTCAAATATACATATTTTCAATCCATTTTAATCATATCTTTTCGAGTTGGTAATTTTGCTCTTGAGGGAATTGTAGTTACACAGGGACGTGAACGCAACATCATTAATTCATATTTCAATTTCGCTTTATCAATTACTAATACAGTATGGTAGTTCGTTGACCTCTTTCACGATGGCAGGCAATACCATATCTTGAAAGCGTACATTTTTAGTATATTTCAAAAAAGACTACCAAAATACAACAGATTTGTGTCAAATTGAAAATGTCGACCAAATTTGTTAGAAGCTAACGTAAAAAGCGTCATGACTGTTAGATTACAGTGGGCTGTAATAATAATGGGCATTTTAGTTCCATTGCAAATGATTTGGAGCCTTTTGACCTTTCAGGTCTCCCTGCTTTCTTGCCTGCACGCAAAGCTTGTCCCAAAGTGCAACCTTGGGAAGTTTACAAAGAACTTCAAAAAGTGCACCCGAGGAAAGCTGGGGGACCAGATGGGGTTCCTGCAATACTTACTCGGGAGTTTGCCTATGAGTTTAGTCTTCCGCTTACTGAAATTTTAAATGCTTCCTTCCAGCAAAGCACAGTTCCGGAGCAGTTGAAAAAAGCAACTGTTATTCCTTTGCCAAAGACTAAGCCAGCAGTTTGGAACAAGTTACGCCCAGTCTCGTTAACAGATCATTTTGCTAAGCTGGCTGAGGGTTTTATTGTGAAATGGTTATTTGATGATATTGAGCCCCATCTAGACAATAATCAGTATGGCAATCGCCCAGGTAGATCTACAAATCATTACTTAGTGCACATGGTAAATGAATTGTATAAACATGCCGAAAGACCAGGAAGTATCTCCACTGTTGTAATCACAGACTACAGCAAGGCCTTTGATCGGGTTGACCATAACATAGTCATTCGCAAATTGCTTTCTCTAGGCGCAAGACCATGTATTGTTCCCTGGATCAGCAGCTTTTTGATTCGATTTTGCGACACTAAAAGCTGGTGTTCCCCAGGGAACAAGATTTGGTCCTGTCGGCCTTTTAGCAATGGATAATGATGCTGCTGTTTCAAACAATCTAGTGACATTGAAATATGTTGACGATATGACACTCATTGAAATGTCTGGTAAAAACTCACACAGCAGTATGCAATATGAACTCAGTGAACTTGAACAGTGGGCTAATTTCAATCATATGCAATTAAATCCACTGAAATGTATGGCCATGTACATCTCGTTTATGAAAAACAAACCATGCCATGAGCCTTTATCTTTGTGCAATGAAACTCTTCAGGTAACATACTCTGTCAAGATCTTAGGCCTACACACCCAGTCTGATCTTAAATGGGGTCTGCAGGTTAATGAGATCTTGAAACGCGCCACTGGTCGTCTGCACATGCTTAAAATTCTTAAGAAATTTGGTCTTTCTTTGGCAGATCTCATCACAATCTGTGTGGGTTACATTCGCCCACTAACCGAGTATGCAGCACCTGTTTGGCATTCAGGGCTTACAGAGACAGAGTCTGACTCCTTGGAGAGAATCCAAAAAAGGTGTTGTAGAATAATGTTGGGTAACTTGTACTCAACATACGATGATGCATTGGAATTGTGCAGTTTAAATACACTCAAGTCACGTCGTGTTAAGTTATGTTAATCTTTTGCAACTTCACTCATGCAATCTGATGAATTCCACCATTGGCTTCCACCATCCGGAGCCAATCAACACAAACTTAATCTCAGATCTGGTTCAAACTGTCCATCCTAAAGTGGTCTACCAAACGTTATCGTAATAGCCCGATTCCATATTTTGTGCAATTATTGAATACCACTTTGTAATATGTTCCCACCTCTGCTTTTTAACAGAGCTTTTTTAATTCGTTTTACTCATGTGCAATACAGGCAGTAAACTTTCATTTTGATATGTGTCTTAATAATTTAGATTTCAGTTTGTTTTTACATGTTTATATATTTTTATGTATGTTTTATGTATTTTAATTGCTGCAATTCAGCCTTTGGCTGCGATAGTGATTTTTAATAAACCAGTAATGAATGAATGAATACATCAACCCTTACTGCGTTAGTATTTTTAATGGTTATTTTCATCACTGTGATTGATATACACTCACTGTTCCTAAAAACAGTTGAATATTTTTAACTATATGTGACCGTCCACCCCAAAACAGCAGTAAATGCCAGCTCCTATCATTTTCACTTTTTTAATTATTTGCAAAGACCATTTTTTAAAGATTAAAATGACACCTTAATGAACTTCACACGATTTTCAAAAATCAAGTTATGGTCCGTCAAAGGTTTTCAGGGAGTAAAACGTATAACTGAGATAAACGCGTTCAAAGATTAGTAAGCCCTATATTTTCTGTTGATCGTCTTAAAAATGTGCCAATTTATTTGTAAAGTAATTTTCGCTTTGTAATTCATGTTTAATCATGAATAACCAATGTCTTTTCGAAAAGTATACATTCATTTACAGTATTTCAAAAGATCATAATATAGCTGAAAAGCACTCCAATGCTGTCAATCAACTAACGATATTCATATTAAACCTACAGACATGCACAGCTGAAAAGCAATATTTATAGATTACTTATTATTCTGATAGCATGAAGTCTCTTAGCTGAACTCCCATTAAAACGGCGCTTCTTAATCTGCTAATGTGAACTGTATTTCACTTTCAGCAATAACAATATATTTGTATATTTTCTTTATGGATTTTTAAACATTAACAATGTTTTGGTAATCTTTAGTGCCTTGGTGAGGTACTCGGGAGTCGTATTACATTGATTGCATACGTAATTTTAAGTGAACATTCAAAAAAGCTCTCTAAATGCTGGCTCTAGTGCTTCTAGTACTTCTATCGCATCGTGGCGATAAAATAAAATAGATTTTCCAAATGTGCATTCTTAAACTTGAAAAACAAGCAAAATTCAAAATAAGTTATTCATCGATAATTCAATAATCTTTTTTGCTTGACTCAATATTAAAAGATTCTACGTTGTTGTTTACAAGTGCGAAAGCTTTTATCATTTTCACGTTTGGTATCAATGCTGAGGATGAAGTTTTACACATGTGTGTATTTATACAAGATGTTTTAAATTGCACTTGAATTACCATTTGTAAAATGTTATTTAATTTCTTGACAACATCTATAGGGCTACTAATTTTGGTGTGTCTAAAGATTTCACCTAATCTAATCGAATTAAGGACCATAATTTAGAACGCATCTACTAAAAACTAGGTACGTCCTTTGGTCACAACTAGCCTTACGTTAAAACTAACATCTCATTGACATTGACCGTCTTCAATAATTTCGGTTCTAGAGTAGTATCGCTTGTTTCAGACATTTTGGATGTTCAAAAATGTTGCAATTGGTCAAAAATTATAAAAATACATTTCTTCGTGTAATACATTTTCTAAACATAAATGATAACATACCTCTTTTTCATGATTATCTTAACAGATTGTCGCAAAAAAATGACTTGCAACGTGTCACTTTGAAATTGTCAATGCTAAAACATCTTGCCCAAAGTAAAATGCAAATTAGTTTCCATTAGGAATATTATTTATTATAAAAGATATTACTATCATAATTTTTTCTTGTGTTACAAGATGTAGTCTATCAACTATATATAACTGCAACGTTACAAAGTCACTTTCTCTGCAATTCTATAGAATTACACAATGTTATTTTGATGAAAAACATAAGATAAGAAGATATCAGGACCTTCCATTCATGCCTTGCTTCCAATGGAATTGTTGTACAGCTTGTCATGAAAGGTAAGGTCTTTGTGATGAAACAAATCACAATTATTCTCAATTATACACTTTATCTCAATTTAGCATTTCAGATATGTTTTATCATTAATATCTTTCATGAACACCTGTGCATGCAAAAATCCCATTGGAAGCAGTGATCCCTCTAAGGGTTTTAGGGTTGCACCGATCGGCAAATTTTGACAAAGTTGAAGAAATAACAAGCAAAGGCTGAACATTT
The DNA here is from genome assembly GCA_000969725.1 of Ophiothrix spiculata. NCBI lineage: Eukaryota > Metazoa > Echinodermata > Ophiuroidea > Amphilepidida > Ophiotrichidae > Ophiothrix > Ophiothrix spiculata. The sequence goes on along the minus strand of JXSR01S020464.1, from coordinate 25,866 downwards.
GCTCTATGAAGCAAAACAAATTTCTTCCAAATAACTTAAGATATTTATACTGACTCAACCACAACCACTAAGCCTAATGGACTCTACACACATGCACATATAGCTGAAAAACATAGCCAAATAGGTTATATATGTGCGTCATGGCAGTCAAAATAAAGTGCCAAATAGCGTTACGTCTCTCAATTGCAACGGAGCTTCTTAATCTGTTAATATGACTGAACATGCTTAGTCGTCAAATTGCATTTCATAATCAATGCAAGACTATTGCAGTGATTTTCCAGTTCTCTCAAGTGAAATTCTGTAAGTTATTTCAAATGAAATATTCTCTAAATAACTTCTATATAAGAGAATTGTTTGCTTGGTTTGACTTTATTTTCTGAGTGACGAGTAGTATATAACTTTACACACAGTATCATCTCACTGTGTACATTACTATATAAGGCCAAGTAAAAATAAACATATGTTTCTCGTCGGGGATTTAAACAATTGAAGGAAGAGGTGCTTTTTATTTCTTTATTTCTTATTGATATAAACAAATTAAAAAATAACCATATTTAGCACTATGTTTGACGTGTTCAGAGCTCTAGATACTATCTCAGAAAATGATAGAGGTATTTTTTATTTTCTTGTCCCTTCCAGTGACCACAAAACTCCCCTGAAATGCTTCATTAAATGCATTTCACAAGTATGTAGGAAACGTCTTAACTAGCGGAAAATTTTTTTGAAGTTAAAATTCAAACAAAGAAATTTGATAAAATCTTCAAAAAAGAGGAGGGCGGGCCGGGGAAGAAATAAGTGTTTTTTTAAATTCGGCCTAAAGTTCTATAGTTAAGCTTTTTTACATTGTCAGTGCTATAACAAGTATTGTCGGAAGTAAAATTCAATTACACGACTATATTTAGAATATCTCCTGTAATATAAGATGAAGTTGAGATACAGATGCTATCAACAATTTAAACTGAAACATTCTGTAACCTAGAAAGTATACAGTTCAAAAGAAATAAGTCCCCTCTACAGAATATTGATTTTTCCAGAAATCAGTTGGACCCTTTTAATTTTTTCCAAACTGTAAAATGTAGGCTGGAGTGATGCAAATGCAGTGTCCAATAAAGTTTCACACAACTCGTTACATTTTCTTGAAAAGTCATCATTTATGAAATTTCATGGCGAATCAAATGTTGTAATTTTTCTGTATGAATATGAAAATTGTCGAATTTTTAAATGTGTGAAAAACCTTTAACTCTTCTTCGGAGTAAACATTATTCAAGTGTTTATTACCTCTGTGAATGAAAGAGTAAGGGACTTGTTGATGTTTAAAATAACATTGGGTAAGTGTAGATAAAAAATGTAACGTTTTTAATTGTTGTAGAAATTTCAGTTATCGATGGTGGCTTAAACAAGGCAAAACCATATGCTAAGGAATTTACCATTTCCTCAAAATTAAGATGATAAGGAAGCATTGAAACATTAATTTCCTTGGTTGACTTACATTCATGATTCCAACTGAACATCTTTCAAAGGTAAAATTAATTGTAATGAGAAAACAATCTTCAAGCATTTTGAAAAGCACAGTCCTCTGGAAGAATATGTTACTTTTAATTTACGTTTTACTTGATGTTCATTCAACCATAAACCTGTAAGTTATGTTCATTAAACCATGAGCAAGCCCTTCCTCTTTTAAAATCTTCACAAGTGCTTACCATTTAAATAATGATTACTCGTAATTTTTTTCATAGAATTAAAATTTCACCCATTTTCATATTCCAATACAAGAAACTGCAACATTTGATTCGTCAAGAAATTTCACAAATGGCAACATTTTAAGAAGGTTAAGTGATATGTAAAGTTTTAGTGCACATTAAATTTGTATAATTCTAGCCTTCATTTTACATTTTGAAGAAAATTACAGGGGGTAACTGTTTTCCAGAAAAATCAATATTCCTTAGGGGGGACTTATTTATAATGAACTGTATAGCATTCGCTGGAATTCTTCAGAATTGCACATATAAAATGCTTTTTAGTGAAAATGTTAATAATATATATCCTTTACAATGTTGCTAAGTGTGAAAAAGACACCGAAACCCATTACGATACAGAAGACACAATATGAGCTATACAAAGGAGGGTTCAACATTACAGAACATTAGTGTTAAGTGCTTGTGAATGACATGTAGGTTTGTTGATTAAGCAATTGGCAATAAAGCTTGACAAGCCTTTACAAAGTAGATATAAATGAAATTTAAAGGGCAGATGGGCTGCTCGTAATGAACACTGACAGAAAAAGATCAAGCTTTTACACTTTATTGTTCGATCTTATTTATCATGAATACAGGTACTCTTCACGGCAAATGGCAGAGAACACGTAACTCGTGTTCAAAACTGTTACACTTTTTAAAAACCAGACACGTGTTCAACTTGTCAAAGGTTAAAGGAATACTTAACATTTTGAACACTAATTTCGGAAGAACGCGTGTGATCTTTTGAATATAAGTGTTCAAAATCTGAATAGATGAAATCATGTCTGACGTTCATGTTCACGTAGGTGTCCAGGCATTCCAGGTGTTCAAAAGTTTATATTTTGACTGCACACGTTCAAAATTGAACACTGACCTCTGGTGTGTTCAAAGTTATATATTTTAACACGCGTAATGTGTTAAAAAGTGTAACAAATGTCAAATATTTGTCATATTACAAATTTATAGGAAGCATATGAGCAATGTTGATTTTTCCCCCTAAAATTTTGAAGTGGTAGCTTTCTTAAATAACATGTATAAACAGCATGCAGTAAGAATGTATCGTGAGTGTCAAAATATGTCATTGAAACCTGACAGAACATTAGCGTCTGTTCGGAAACACCAAACGCTAGTGTTCTGATGGCATACAAGTATTTTGACACTCACAATACACTCTAAGAAAGCCAGGATCAAATATGAGACAAAAAAAGGATCAATTTTGATCCTTTTAGGTATCAAATATGAGTTTACCCTTTCAGGATCAAAGTGATCCGAAAAGATGGATCAAAAAGTTTGATCCAAAACGGGATCAAATAATTTTGTTAAATGATACTGAAACGGATCAAAATAATGATCCTTCATTGAATGTAAATGTTGCTTATGATCCTACTTCAGGATCAAACCAAGGAGGAGGATGATCAAACTGAATCAAATGTTCCTTCTCCAGAATCAAATATTTCTGTCAAAATGATGCTGAAACGGATTAAAGTATGCCTCAAATTGTGGACGTGTAGTATAATGACTTTAATATAGTGTATATAGTTTCCATGGTGTTTAATCTTTACGTTGGCATTATGATATCCTACAAATATTTTGTACCAATATTGGACCAATTTAGGTTGCCAATGTGATGCCAATAACAAAATGCCGATAGAATGCCAAGAATGGCCCAATGTTGCTTAGTAAGATAATGTCAATGCCGAGATTGGCGATCGAAAACCGATATTGGTGTTATCTGGGTAATTGATCCGGAAATCAGATCAAACTTGATCCGTTTGTTGATATCTATCTGGAAACGGATCAAAACGATCCAACAATTGATCAAAAAAGGATCAAAACAAAGTGATCCGGAAAACTACTCATATATTTGATCCTGGCGTTCTATAGAGTGTATGACAAATATTTGACATTTGTCACACTTTTGTAACACCTGACACGTAATTCAAAAATTTGAATTTGAACACGAGTGTCAGGCAAGAATCCCAGGTGTTCAAATCTTGATATTTGAAGGCACACGTTCAAAATGCATTTACATATGCATTTACATACTATAATCACAGTTTTTATTGTTAACAAGATTTGTTATATAGAGAGTGCAGCAGAGAGACGGATGATATCAGATTGGTATATTAATTTGTAGCAGTAAACGTATGTGCGTAAATTCAATAGGAATATCTCAAGTCGATTGACAGAATGGAGTATATTAGTAGTCTATGAGATTAATTTTAGCTATGGGCTTTAGGAATACATGTTTATATATATATACTATTATATATATCGAAATGGAATGAGTCATTTATTTTATAAATATACAAGTAAACGACAAAATTACTACATGCCTTCATCAAGATAACACAATGGAGTTGATCACTACTAGTTGATTCAATACTATGACGCACTTTTCTATGTTGTAAGTACTTACAGCGCGGCGGCTCCATAATATTCAAAATAACGCTTTTTTGTTTCCATTTATTCCATCTTTGGATAATAAATCTGTTAACATTTGTTTCTGTGCCTCATGATCACTCTACACTGATTATCTATCCACGGAAACGCATCTTTTCAAGACGAAACATGATCGCTCGCTTTATGTAAATGTTTCTGCCCTAAACTTTAGAATAGCTTCCCCAAAATATCAGACCTTGAGGATTTCCTCTTTCAAGAAACCTTTGAAATCATATTTATTTTTATCTTATTTTAAAGTAACTCTTGTTTTCGCATGTAATCAGATTCTATATACAATGTAGTAGCAAAATCTATAATATTAAATACAATTTCACCATCCATCACTCAATTACGATATGAATTATGTCAAGAACCCAGGGAAACGCATTGGAAAATGTATTAAAGGATTAACACTTAACTGCATAAGGTACCCCACACTTCCGTTAGTGCATAAGGGGGTCCATGGTACTCCCTTAAAAATCCACTTTCCCGCCGAAATTTTTAAACAATCTTTACATCATACACTAATGACAAGCATATTTCAGGGGGAAAAATAAAAATGTATGTACCGTTTTAAAATCGCTGCCAAATAACTGATTTTTGTCTCGCCACATTCCGATTTTGGCCAAAATTTGAAAACCCTTTGTCAATAAAATTTGGCTGAAATTAGGAGATCATGAATACATTGACATTGCTGAAATAAAAGTTGAATAATTTTACTGAGTTTTTTTATTGTTGCCTCTCCTTTACATTATACACGTCTTCAGCATCTTTGTTTTCACCTTGATGGCCTTGAAATTCCTCCATCGGCTCATGTCAGAAACTTAGGTGTTGTCTTTGATCACTCCCTTACCATGTCTGATCATATAACTCGTCTTTCTCGCTCCCTCAATTGGCAGATTCGCAATCTTAACCGAATACGAAGATTTCTGGATTTTGATGTTTGCCACAATGCTTTCCGTGCCCTCATATTATCCCGGCTTGATTATTGCTGCTATTTGTTCAATTTTTCATTAAAATATCTGAATTTTGTAAAATTTAAGCAAAAAACCTCTAAAGTGGTTAAATCGAGCTCCAAATTATCTGAATTTGGATGATTTTGGATGACAAAATATCTGAAATCAGATAATTATCTGAAGATTCTCATGCCTGTCAATGGTATCTCCAAGCAAGATCTCGCCCGTCTTCAACGGTTGCAAAACAAATGTGCCAGATTAATTTTCAAGAAGCCCAAACGTACCCACACTTCTCCTCTCATTCAGGAATTACACTGGCTTCCAGTCGCCAAACGCATTCAATATCGCACTCTGTTGTATGTTTACAAATGTTTAAAACGCTCCTCGCCTGACTACCTTTCATCTCTGCTCAACATCCAGAAATCTTCCTATTCTCTCCGCTCCTCTAAGGCTCCCCAGTTTGTTGTAAGTAGAACATCTAAGCAAGCTGGTGATAGAGCATACTCCATTGCCGGTCCCAGACTGTGGAATGCTCTTCCCTCCAATATCCGCAATGCTACGAGCATTCCATCCTTCTCCAAGGCACTCAAAACCCACCTTTTTTCTTCATAATTGTTTTGGGTTGGTTTTCCATTTCCTTCTGTTTTTTCGCGCCTAGTATCCTTTGGCAAATAGGCGCGTTATAAATCCTGTTATTATTATTATTTATTATTACTCCGGGCGATTCAATGGGCAAGTCATTTGTTTCGCACCCCAAAAATGCTAATTTATGCTAATAAGCTCAAAAACGACGCAACCGAACTCATTTTGTTTTTTTTTTGCCAAAAGAAGCGCAACTACTATTTAGGCAATTACAAAGATTCTAAGCTCGAAAATTGCGGCGTTAAAATGCAAGAACCGAAAAAACAAAATATTGGGTACCATGGTACCACCCTTATGCAGTTAAGTGTTAATACTGGCTAGTAAAATGTACACTTGATAACCAAGAGATTTTGAAACTGCAATAATCTGTCCAGTATCACGCTTTTCGCTCATGTTATAAAGTAAACAAATATGAAGCAACAGTTATTGCAATGTAAGCATATTTTATCATGATTTTGCTCTTTTTTTACGAAACCTGCATGGCTATAACTAACAACACTTAGTCGAAAATCAAAATAAAACGACACATTTGATTCGTTAACACTGCGTGTATTTAGCAAAAATAACGGTTATAAACCAATCAAATTGAAGATCATCAAAGAATTTATACGTCCGGAAATATCAGAATCAACAGATTGGACTGAATTGCACATAGGCATACATAAAAATGATCCAAAATACATGTAAAATCAACTAAATTCAATATTATGCTCTTCTTATTCAAACATTACCTTGTAAACATCTGGAAATTTGCGTCACGCCATGTTTACATTCGCCTTACAAATAAAGAAAATTCAAAAAGAAAATCGATTCCATCTGTCATTTTTCTCGATGTTCTGCCAAAAAGCTGATGAAAGCATTTTTTGAATTATATAAACCACATGCTGCAATTTTTGCCAGCATTTGTGGTCTAGACCTCCACAGGGATCCACTGAGTTGTCCTGAGCCAAATTAGGCTGGAGATTCTTCATCTCGTTGTAGAACAAAATACGAGGTACAACAATTGGATCTTGTTTTAGGAGGCATCTAGACGTAGGCTTCTTAGCCGATTAAGGATGATGACTTCATCATCGTCACTAGTGATTCTAGTGGCTTGGATTGCTTTTACTTCTGTTGCAAGGTAAAGTACTTATTATAATGTACTCTAAATAACTTTGTAGGGTTAAGTAAAGCAAGAGATGTGAATGGAATCTATTTCATGTTCAAACTCAAGGAGCATGGTCCAGCCCGAACTCTATACAACAGTCGGGATTATTTCTTAAAACCCAGATATCACTTGTTGGCAACAAACTTATTGTTTAAGAGAATTTAAGATATAACACGTGAAAACTCATATTAATGAAATTTGAAAAATGTAGAGAAATTTGTTTTTAAGACATATAGCTAATTCAGTGAATTGGACAGGTCGTTAAATGATTTAGTTTAGAAAAATATGATTCTCTTTTCTGATTTCCCCCAATTTAATAATTACCCTGATAATAGTGAATAATTTATTTCCCAGAACAAATTAAAGAAAAAAAAATGCGGATTCCAACCACTAATAATCTAATTACAAAAAAAGTGCCTTATCCATTAAAATCTTGTGTTTTTACAACAACTAGCTTCGTAACGTCATAAACGATAGTAAAGAAATATTAGCTTTTGATTAAAGAAGGTCTCAGATAACCTAGAAACCTGAACACCACCCGTTAGGCCCGGTGCAGACTCCTCTATCGTATAGAATATTTTGCTTAGAATATTCTATGCTGACGTTAAAATGACGTGGGTCATCGAATAAAACTGTGTGTTTTATTCGATGACCTACGTCATTTTGTCGTCAGAATAGAATATTCTAAGCAAAATATTCTATACGATAGTGGAGTCTGCACCGGGCCTAATGCCTATCATTGAGGCAATGGATGTCACCTTGCACCTTAATCTCAAATTGGATACACAATAAGGTTTGAAGTACCCTATAATGTGTTATTCTTTAAAAAAAAATTGTGTTTCTAACATAATTAGACGTTAAAGCCATCCTTTTTAAGCATGTGATAATGGTCAAAAAGTGCCCAACTCTACGGATTTTGACTTTATATAAGTCCGCTTAAAATGTAAAATGAGGGTTCTCCTTTTACACTAAAGAGAGCCTGTTGTTGTGATAGGAATGATTTGATTCCTTTCATAAAATCATGATATTGTTTGGTATTGGTAAGTGTCCAACTGAATTAAAGGACCACTTTTGCTGGTTCCTCAGATTTTTATTGGCTGTGTTTAGTCATGCAAACGAAATTGAATTCAACAACCTGACGTCCAGGATTTGCTTATGTAATTTTCATCTTTTGTGAGTATTTACGCACAAGTGAAAATGAAATCCTGACTACTGGTGTGCATGTTATTGGGGCAATGACTGTCAAACCCAAAATTTAAAAAATACAAGAAACTAGGCTTGATATGTGTTCGCCAGAGTTACTTCATCCAGGGATACAAAAATCTTAATAACGGAAGGTATCTTGATAACTTGCTTTGAAACAATGTAAACATAATCAAAAAATCGCCTTATCAGACAATTCTGGTATGAACGATTTGAACAGTATGATACTTTCTCAAAAATGTTTGCGATACCCAGGTATAGTTTTAAAGCGATATAAAGATGAGTTCAAATTCAATCGTTATCAATTTTATCCCCTAGAGTCTTTACAATATGACATAATGTAATTATTGGTTTTTTCCCTGTTATTTTCTGTTTGTAGAA
>JXSR01S020464.1:1777-17239 GCA_000969725.1 Ophiothrix spiculata | reverse complement strand
CAGGAAAGAGAAAAGATCATTTGTCTTAAGCAAACCAAATTCCACAAGTCTCTGCTCATATGAGAGGTCAGATGGGCATTTTTTCCTATACATCAAAACCTTTGAAATTTTCCTTTGACTTTTATCCAGTCTTTCAAGAAAACCAACCTGACAGGGATTCCATACAACAGCACAATGAGTTCAATGGCAAATTCAATCGTTATCAATTTTATCCTCTAGTTTCTTTACAATCTGACATAATGTAATTATTGTTTTTTGTCCCTGTTATTTTCTGTTTGTAGAAGTCAAGAGAGCAACTTCTGTCAGCAGATAAACCAGATAGAATTTGACGACACGGAGCAAGTTTTGGGAGTTGTAACACAAACCATTACGGTGGACTGTGAAAATGTCCCTGCAGGAAAAACTTTCCAACGATCTGAAGATGGCATAACCTGCTCTTATACCACGTAAGGTTAAAACTAAATAAAAAGATATGTAATGATTTAAAATTATCCATCTGAAAGAAAAATCTTCTTCTTCTTCTTCGTCATCATCATCAACTTCTAACTTTTTATCTATTGATTGCCTGTTATTAGAGCATAGTGCTACATAGGTTTAGAGCATAGTGCTACATAGGTTTTGCGAATACTGCCTCCACTCGTCCAATTCAACTCGAGAGTAAATATAATGGGAGATGAAACTCGCTGGCTGAAAATGGCGCCAATCCTGGGGCGGTTATTTGCTGCAATAATCAGCAGATGTAAGTCCTAAATAAAGTGTACGTTTCATAATGTTGTCAAATTTTCATATGTAAAAAAGTGTTCCGACATTCTGAACGAATATTTCAAAATTAGTAACACATATTGATACTCGAATGACTTTGGACCCATTTTGATTGATTTACAACCCATTATATCCCAATCTTGATCAAAATAAATTGGAAAAATGATAATATTGGGTATAATTCAATACCATTTATGCTATCTATTAAAATAATCACATTTTTCACATGATTTATTCCATTTTTATGTTTCACACATTGTGCGTTACGAGGTGTGCCATGAAACATTAAATAGATTGCGCACTTAGCGCTTAGGTTACGTGAACGTCACATAATCTATTATAGCCTATTGTTATTCATGAATATTTATTCATGAATATTCTTCTGAATAACAATAGAATTTACGTTTAAAATTACCGAGTCATTTTTGCCGCGCATCATAAGTATGACTACGTGGGATATTAAATGAGAGATTGCGTAATTCCCGTTTATTGTTGTTGGATTTGCGTGTAGCGAACACGCAGTGGTATCCAGCGTGATCTTATATTTTCAAGGTTGTTGCTTTCGCGTCTACGCTCAAAACTCTGTGACTACACGTTCATGGACTTAAGACAAGCCTAAAAACATTCCGGTAAAGTTGTTTTTCCATTTCAATTTACAGAAAAAAGGAAAATCAAATAAGCCCAACGGGTATTTATTATAGAATTTACAAATGCAGAAAAACGATATAGTCTTGGAAAACTGAATATTGTTTAATTCGGAAACACAGAGCACTTTCAGAAGGTAAATAGTGTCATCTGTTTTAATATACCCGATACCACCTGTACCAATAGCAAATGATAAAAAATCAACAAAACTTGACTGATTTATGTATTTTGAAGCTATAAATAATGATTGTGTTTGATGTGTCTGTTGCCGGATGAATACGTAAACAAACACCTCAATTTGAACATGCAATTAATACGTGATTTAAATCACGTATACAAATATCGGGATTTCGTATTCAATTATTTCATCATCATCTTCTTCTTCTTCTTCTTTTTCTTTTTCTTTTTCTTCTTCTTCTTCTTGTTCTCCTTCTTCTTCTCCTTCTTCTTCTTCTTCTTCTTCTTCTTCTTCTTCTTCTTCTTGTTCTCCTTCTTCTTCTTGTTCTACTTCTTCTTCTTCTTCTTCTTCTTCTTCTTCTTCTTCTTCTTCGTTTTCTTCTTTTAAATTCTTCGCCTTCTTCCTTTCTTCCTTCTCCTCCTTCTTATTCTTCTTCTCCTTCTTCTTCATCAACATTTTCTTCTTTTTTATCTCTTTTTACTGCTATTTTACTATTTGTTATATCATTTTGTTCTGTTTTCTCTTTCGTTTCTCTTGTTCTTTCCCCTCGTTGGAATTTGCCCTGCCTGTTCTTGTTCTGGCATTCTGTTCTTGCTCTTCTTATTTGTTTTTCGTCTTGTTATTTTGCTGCATTAGGGAGACAACAGAGCTAGTGGAAAAAACATTTATAAACACCAGAACTGAAACTTTGCAAGTTTGCTGTAATGGCTTCACTGGTGAAGATTGCAGTGAAGGTAAAAAATTATAATAAAAGAAAAGAAAAAGCAAGCGCATTCTTAGTTAAACTTGGCTAAACGCCTGACTGCAAATGAACCCCCGGAATAAACCATCAAAATAGACCTTGTACTTGCTTCCAACTATGCGGTATATTCGATTTAAGACTACGTAAGTTGATTTACATACATTTTACTAAATGAAATATAAAAATTCATCTAGGTATATTTCATGAAAATTTAAATATACTAAAACAGCAATTTAAACTTGTCCTGAATAAAACAATTTGACTTAATTCAATTTTTTTTCAGTTGTCCAGACTGACAGTTCTGATCTTGTATTTGGAACCACTACTGGTAAGTACGCAACGTTTTACCTCTACTTCACCAATAACCTTAATACGGAAAATTAATCATCATAAATTCATTTTCACTTTGTAGATTATTCTATTCACTGTTTTTTAGAGGCGGGATATCGATACTAAAGTTTGTCGTAAACCTAATCTTATTCTTTTAGAACAAACACTGGAAACAAAATGAACCAATCATTCGTTCGGCAAACTCTGCCCAACGAATTACAAATGCAGTATGTGCGTTGCAGACGCAGTGTTTGCGTTTGCCTTGGATAAATCCTGTAGAAATGATCAATGCTCTTTAAGGCAGTATCTACTACTGTATATAAAACCTAGGTACATACAAGTTGTTTTAAATGGAAAAAGGTTGTAGTGAAATTGTCTGAAGAAAAATAATGTGCTTAGCTTAATAAAAGCACAATCTGCGTTTTTACTTTTGTAGGTCAGAAATTTAAAATAGGAAAAAGCGCACATTATGATTTGTAATTGGATAGTTTTTACACTACACAAACAGGTGTATTTACGCAAACAGATGCAACATGTATGTCGCATTCGTCTAAAATGAGCAGCAATAATAATATGGATGACGGAAAAATGTCCGAGGAAAATGTATGCTGCATCGGAATATTTCAGTTGTTTTATATATAGATAATAGACAGGTTGCGCAAATTCCGTTCGCGTTTTCGTATACGAGAACGAGAGCGCTAAAATTTAACGTATTAATGTACCGTACTGAATTACGGTATATATGCAAACGTAGATATACTATTCTTTTGTTAATTATGTGAAAAACAAGTCGATAAATCAATGATTATGAATAAACATGGTAAAGAAGTGTAATAGTGAGACATTCCGCCCCCTATCCATCCATCGCTCCAGCCTCTAACTATTTTTGACACTTGTCAATAGAGGGCAACGTAACTGATTATTTTACAGTGTTTTAAGATATAAACTCTAAAAGGAGCTTTACTATTTCTATCTAACCAAGTTGAACCGTGTGTTTTTCCATTTCATACGAAATTAATCGTTCAAATACGGCCTTTTCACCATATTTCTTCATAAATTCCATTAGGTGTGTACGTGTAAACGGTTCAATTTCATCGTTTACCCCTTGCGCAATCTGATGTTTTGGACGAGAATCTTAAACACGCAAGTGAATGGGAAATCAGAAAAGTTCAATTCAAGTTTGTAAAAGCTCCAAATTAATCGCTAGATATCTGTGCAAATATGCAACATTGAATAGAAAAAGTCATTGGCCATTATGAGTGAACAATAATTTAGGTGCCTGTCAATTTTGAATGACACAAGTTTCATTCAAATATGAAATAATCATGAATAAATTGAATGATCTAATCGTTCATTGCAATATAAACAATGGAAACATGGCTGTATACGCGTTATGGCTTACGAGACATTCAATGCATGGATGCACATCTTGAATGGCGTTGTCCAGTTTTCCGTTCGGTTGGACCGAACGACAGTTTGCGCAACTTAGCTACTATGTAGCTCGGTATCCCAATATGTGGCGATGTCAACATTGTTTTGTTTTTTCTTAACAATACACTTATTCAATTATTTATCCTTACTCTACAACAGACGATTCACTGAAGGGAAGCCACACATGCTCCGTAATCGGAAGAGGTCATTACAGGACTTTTGATGGTTTTGAATATTTCTTCCCTGGAAAGTGCACCTACAGTTTGGTCAGTGATTGTTCCAATGGTTTCTTCTCAATTGAACTTGTAACCGATTACAAGTGCGATGCAGGCAATGATTGTCAATATGCAGTATTAATCATGTAAGTACTTGTTGATAGTTTACATGCATTCCTATAAACCAAGGTCGAACGTCCAAATAACTTTTGTTCTTTCGACAGATATTCGTTCAAACGATCATTCCCAGAGAATATCGTTTCATGCTCATTTACTTTTATCCAACATAAGTGCAATACGATCGATAGAAAGAGAGAGTCCTTTTGCATATTATGTAAAGCCATGCTGGAACACAAGAAGCAAACCTTTTAAAAGATGTCAATAAATAAAACAAAACACAAATAAACGATATTTCCTTCTATTCTGACCGGGTGACTAAGAGCAAACATCTATACGCCCGGGAAAGTAGTGACGTCATAATTTATGTTAATCACCCAACACATGCGTTTTGGACCCAAACAAATGATCATCTCCAGTGATCATACGTACTAACACAATAGGCACACGTAAACATACAAGTCAGACTGATTTTTCTCGGTTGGAAGACGAAAATAACGACAGGGGTCCCGTCCTGGCTTGTAGTGCACAACCTTTAGCATAATAGGCCGGCATGTTTTCCCTTATATTTTTTTTAGACGAAAGTTATGGTTTAAAATCGGAGGCGGACTTTTTTCACAATAGACTTAACGTGTGGCAAAAATGGTCACACCGTTTGTTTGGGTCCAAAACGCACGTGTTGGGTGATTAACATAAATTATGACGTCACTACTTTCCCGGCGTATTGTGTGAGTGGACTACTTGAGTGAGCAAATGTCTGTAGCGAATTGATTTCTCGAGTGAGCAAACATCTATTGCGAATGGGTTTCTCGGGTGACCGAATGTCTGTAGCGAATTGGTTTCTCAGGTGAGCGAATGACTGTATCGAATTGGTTTCCCGGGTGAGCGAATGTCTGCTGCGAATGGGTTTCACGGGTGAGCGAATGTCCGTTGCGAATGGGTTTCTAGGGTGAGCGAATGCGTGTAACGAATTGGTTTCTCAGGTGAGCGAATGACTGTATCGAATGGGTTTCTCGGGTGAGCGAATGTCTGTAGCGAATGGGTTTCTCGGATGAGCAAACATCTATTGCGAATAGGTTTCTCGGGTGAGCGAATATTCACATATTGTTGCTTAAAACAGAAAACCAATAAACCCAGAAAAATGTGACAAAATGATAGAAATGATGAGCTGTTGATCCTGCGTACTTCATTTTCTATTTTGTTCAGTGGACCGAATATAATGTAGAAATGCAAAAGAGTTGACTTAAATATTAATTGTTTTATTTTTTACAACAACAGATCAGATCAGATAGAAATCGGGTTGTACCCTGACGGAGTAGCTAAAATTAATGGTCGGCAGGTGAGAGTACCATTTGAAGCAACTTGGGCAGAGGATGTCACCCTCAAAGAACTTGGGAAGTATCTGATATTTGAAGGATTTAATGGTAAGCTCTTTGATTTTTTCATAATTGTTAAGCTGTTTTAATGTAAACCTTGAACTAAGCAAAATGATTTCCGTGTTAAATATAAAAAACAATTATTAGTTTAACTAAGGAACCTTAATATATCAACATTAATTGATTTCCACAAGTAGGTGATTTTGTCACAAATCTTAGTTTAGCACAAAGTTATATAGAGGGGAATTCGCCCATACATACAGAGTACCACTTAATTAACCAAAATTTAAGTGATGAATCGAGTACCCTTGGGGAACCCATTTATCATCATAAAATTTTCTTTCAATCCATAGGTGTAAAAGTGAGATTCGATGGCCAAGATGGCGTTTACATAGAACTTGCTGAACTATACGAGACCCAGACCTGTGGACTCTGTGGCAACTATGACGGAAGGAGCGATAATGACCTTTCACTTGCGCCCTATTTTCCCGACCAACTTGCTGAATCGGGCATTGATTTAGGGAACAACATGGAAGCTCCAAAATACCGGGGACAATGTACAAGAGTCTTGAAATCTGATGTGGATTCATGCAATCGGCTAACTGCAGAAGATGAAGAAACTTGCGGGTTGCTGGCCACAGACCTCTTCAATGCGTGTCATAGTGTTGTGGACCATGCTACAATTGTCGAGAAGTGCAAGCAGTCTTTGTGCCAATGTCGAGCAGAATCTGATGCCAATGCACTATGTGAGCCATGTCAAGTGTTTGCGGCTTACTCCAGGGAGTGCGCGAGGAGGGGTGTGAAGCTGTCATGGAGAAGCAGTAACCTGTGTCGTAAGTATTTCATTAACGTAATATATATTTGTAATAATAGGCCTAATTTTAGGGCAACATAAAAATACTGCTAGTCGGGCAGGTGACTTCTATTTTACCCACCTGAGGCCAAAATCAAGGCGGGTATGTCCAGCCCTCCTTATGCTGCTGAAAGTAATCTGCAGGGATGGAGTTGGGGTGGTTACCATCACCTTCGGTAAAGAAGGCTTAACAACAGACACTTGTTGCAGTAAATATTTGGTAGCCAATCAAAGTATGGTAAGGGGTACCTTTGATTCTGATTTTTTATCTTGTACGTTTACACTACCACCACTTTTTTCAATATACAAACAGAAAATATAGTTACCTTTTAGGAACCGTGCCAAACAAGGCATACGAATTATGCAGTATACAAACTGTACACATGTACAGTAATGTGTTTTGACGCTAAATATTAACAATAAAGCAAATCAATGTTTGGATTAAATTATTTAAAAACAAGAAAGAAAAAAGACCGATCAAAATTTAATGCAAAGGAAGATATTACATGAAAAATGCATAATAAAACTTTGATCAAATCTTAACATAGATGATTGATTATAAAAAAAAATACTTTTGATAAAGAGTTTTCTCTTATTTGTGAAAAATGTACTAGTAAATAAAATGAAATTCAACATTCAACTCACACTTGTGACAAATCTGTTCACCTAGGTCAATATTACCATAACACCTAGTGTCAAATGTCCTCTTATTCATACCTCTATTTATCAAAACCTTATACATTCCTTTAGGCACGGTTCCCAATTCATGACGAAAGCTTTTTAGTCATACGAAAGGGCTTGACGCAATTGTCTTGCATCATGATGCAGAAAAATATTAGTCATGATTTAAAGATAAATGTATAATAGTGTATTGAATGATGCAGAAAAAAATGCGCTAGGGTCATTATAAAGACCACTTAAAAGAAGGTAGTTATGCGTTTCTCCTAATATTTTTGCGTCATGACTCAAAATACATTTCGTCATGGCTCTTGCGTCAAGCCCTTTCGTATGTCGGAAGGTATTCCGCCATGAATTGGGAACCGTCCCTTACCATTGGGAGGATTTGCATTTCTACAATTTTTGTGTAATCCCTAAATTTATATCCTGTAGGTTAAAAGTTCTATTCTGAAATATCTGACAATTATATTCAATGATTAACTTTTTTATCTGTGATTAGATGTATCTTGTGATGGTGGAATGAGATTCAGAGAATGTGGCTCTGCATGTGCCCGGACCTGTGAGAATGTTGACTACAAGCCTGAATGTGAAGACTACTGTGTCGATGGATGCTTCTGTAACGATGGTAAGTAATCCATAGGGTATTTCATGAAAAGCTGAAAGATCATTACTAGTTGCTGCGTCCCCTGATATGTAAAATATCACTTCAAGTGGTTATTTCTTTTGGGGGTGTTTTTTGTGGAGACTTAAATTGGTAGGTTGGATCTAATGAAATTTCGTTGAATCGCACTGGTGGAAATTGTAAATGTCCTGTTATATACCGCAGTTGCGTACTTTGCGATGGGCTGTATATCGTTTACTCACTTCGAAAATTGTTGATTTTTTTAAATATGGGTTTTAACCATATCAAATGTTGAACGTAACAAGACCGTATAAGCCCGAGGTCAAAAATGTTCAGACCTGATGATTCTTTCAAGATATGTGATCTAATTAAAATTCATCTTGAAAGAACAATCACGTCTTTATGGTACTTTAAAATTGAATGTTTTAGTTAGATCATTCATTTGGAAATAGTCATCAGAACTTATCATCTTTTAACCTTTAACTGTTATTCGCAGATACAGTTTTGTTTTCCTTAACTCTCAATATTAAACATTCAAACATAGTTGTCGAATCAACGTTTCAAGTATGCATCAAAAAGCGTCAAAACAATGTGTGAAAAGCAGCACAAACTGTAAATAAGTTTTGTAAATCGAACACTAGAAAAAATCATGTACAATTCTAGTACAACATTCCTGAGATGCATATTTAGAACAACATTCTGTTACAATTTGTGCATCTCAGGAATGTTGTATTAGAATTGTACTCGATTTTATCTAGTTAAGAAACGTATTGACTTTCTACTTTCTAACATTGACAAATAAAATATAATATCTCTATACAGCCTACTTATTTCAAAGTGTGATTAATGTTCATTTTTTTTTTACAGATTGGGTATGGGACGGCGAGCACTGTGTGGTTAAGGAGGAATGTCCGTGTATGAGACATGGTCTTGCTATGCCAATAGGGGCTATGGTCGAAGAGGAATGCAATCTATGGTGAGTACAAAATAAAACCATCAATATTGTGAAAATGTTGGTTCTTAACCACTGCCAAAAAAAAAAATCAAACAGCCAAACCAATATGAAGTTATAGGCTCGGTAAGAAACGGAACAGAAATTATTATAAACTTACAGGCAAATCGCCCTAGAGTCAAACATGGCTACTTCTTGAGTGTCATCTGAAAAACAAAATGTTATGAAGTTGATGTGACGTTTGCTTGTAAGCTTGAAAACTCAGGTAAGAGTTGTGACATCAAAATGTACGGTATATGCGGTTCACAATGTTTATTAACCCTTAAGCTCCCAAAGGTTACAAAAGGTTACAAGAGAAAATCACCAAAATCGCCTAAGTCCGATACATCATAGACGTGGTCTTATATGGGAACCAAATCGCTGCCTAGGCAGCTCCCCTGGGTGGCTTGGTACCGAGCCCCGGTGAAAACCACCAATTTTTGACACTCTTATTTCCGAGGAGAACGATAATTAAGGGGCAAGTAGGAGGTAAGGGTTAGTTGTGCATGGATTTTAAAAGCACGTAGAAAACGACCAAAACTTTCTGCCAGTCAATGACACTATGGAAAAACAAAACTTTGAATTAAGTGCTTTACTCTTTATTTCATAATGAGTTTGTTTGTAAAAATCTCACAAAACATGCAATGAGATTGTATTTCACAATACGATAGTGTTAAATGCTGGATACAAAATTATGACTCTTTATGTTCTTTTTTCCCAGTGTGTGTAACAACGCCAGATGGGAGTGCACGAACAACGAATGCGCGGGAACATGCGTATTTTCACCCGGCGATTTTTACAGGACGTTTGATCGAACTCCCTATTTTTTCCGCGGTGATTGTAAATATGTGCTGGCTCAAACCAGCTCGCTTCTTGACCTTGACCTTGATGCCTCTGCTGTGGCAACAGATGATAATACGTTCAGAGTGTGGTTGGATAAAACGGACTGTGCTACTACTTCGTCCCATGCTGGAGGCTGTCAACTCATTATCAACGTGCAAGTCAATGAAGGCGACATATATGAGTAAGGTTACAATTATGGATAAATCAACCTGACATTGGTCTTTTTGTAGGATTAATTTAATTGTTTAACTGAAAGTGAAAAATATGTGCCTTAGTTTAGAACGTTTAATATAAAATAATATTATTAGTTCTTATAAAGTGACATTGTCTGAGAAAACATTACTTGAAAGGCAAGAAAAGAATGAAAGACGAATATAATAAGATCCCGTAAGACCCTTTTATTGTTTCAACATAAAGACCTATGGAATGGTCTTTAGAATACCCTATGTACGGCCCATCGCCAGAGTTTTCGCATTCGGTGCAATAGACTCTTTAGTACATGACCTTGTTCAATCCCGCCAAGGTCATGTGGATTTATTCTTTATATAATATCTAAATGTTACTATTTTTTCATATATCAGGTTATCATCTAAGGGTTCTGTTAGTAAAGTAATCAAAGGAAAGAAAAAGAAGAAAGACCAAAACATCGATTTAGCGCTGCCATACGAATCAGACGATCAGCACGTTAGAGTGAGGCAGCTGTCCTCCCTCTTCAGGACTCTTGAGACCGATGTTGGTGTCCGCATCGTCTGGGGAACGGACGCTAGAGTGTATGTAACAGTAGAACCTGAATGGATAAGGAAGGTGGGTGAACTCTATTTTGAATTATACTCTAGAAGTACAAAGTATGCAATCAGACTTTATTACGAGATCCATTATAGCATACTAGTATCCCTTATATTCTACAACAATGTGAACTGGTGTTTTTGTATTGTGTAAGAGACTAGCATTGATTGATTAGGATTGATTAAGACAAAATCACAAGTTATTTCCTTCCTCTTTACATAGTAAGTAAAGGCCGTATTACTGTACAATTTACATGGATTAACCACCAGAAAAGGAAGTAAAAGACATGTTTATTGATTGTTTTATTGAGTTGCTTGAAGTTGTAATTTCGCTGATAACTCTAAAGTTCCAAATGGTGATTGTTGTCAGGCAGGACAGTTTAAATGAAACGCGGTAACTTACTAGCAGTTTTGACACATAACTATACCGTTCAAAATGACATTAAGATTTTAGATGCAAAAGTATGACCATAAATTTATTGAATATTTTGCCTACTTTGTTAGGTCGTCGGACTTTGTGGTACATACAACGATCGTCAGCAAGATGATTTCACTACACCAAATGGAGACGTAGAAGTCCAATCATTCAAATTTGCAAATTCATGGAAAGATGATAAATCCTGTGCAGATGTTCAAGGACAGTTCCAAGGATCCTGCTCAATGGAGCCGCAATTTCAAAATCATGCTAAAGAAGTGTAAGTCAAACGTTGTGTAAACAGTACGTAGACTATTGTGAATTACTATGATTGCGAACTATCTTGATGCCACGTGTCATTTTAAATACAGCCAATAATGGATGGTTAGGTTACCATAAATGGACATGATTTAATTTTTTACAATACATTAAACCAATGCATTTTATGTCATGTTAGAATAGGCCTATTTGTTTTGCCAAAAAGGGTGTTATTTAACTTGCGCATGGGTTACATAATAAAACGCTCTGTAAGTGGTGCACGAATTTGCAGGGCACGCATATAGTTAAAATCGGACACGTTAATTTGATTCTACCGGGTCACATAAGAGGACACTATTCGAAGAAACGTGCAGTTGTTTATAGTATAGTATAGTATAGTAGAAATCGAGCATGCACGTTCAATTTTCGTGCAGTATATATGTACGTTTATATATGACTGACCTGTTCTCATAGAACTATACGCGAAAACCGAATAGCGTATAGCGAATACCGTATACCGTATAGTTCTATGTGATCGCAGCCTAAGATATGAGATTGTATCCAAAGATACCAGACAGAGTGGAATTTTTTTGTTTTAGCCGCATTCCTACCTCAGTGTTTGACATTGCTCTTCTTTTTTTTTTTTATCTCCAGCTGTAATTATTTGAAGGCCGATCCTTTCGATCGGTGCCACAGCACCGTAGCACCAGACAAATATTATGAACAATGTCAACACGATGTATGCACGTGCCGTTCTTCAACTGACGGTCATGATACGTGCCAATGTAATGCATTTGCCTTATACGCACAAGAGTGCGCACAGAGAGGGATTTTCATCACTTGGCGGGAAAACATCGTGGATTCCCTTGGTTTTGCTGTTTGCGGTAAGAAAATTCAAAAATGAAAATAAAAACAAATCTAATGGTCCAAAAAATGCAAATGGATAAAAATTAAACTAACTTTTCGTTTAAGCGCATCAAAAAAGATCAACTATTTTTCGTATATCTGCACATGGGCCCTACTTTCAAATAACTGTTTATTGTTGTTACCTGTAATAACCCCAATGCTTAAGAATAATCTAATACATGTATTCTTTATTATACCTTTGACAGTTTTCAATTGTCTTAATACCACAACAATTTTGAAGTAACAGTTATTTTCGTTTCAAAATTGACACACAAATTGACCAAAACAAACAAACAAATAAATAAATAGGAAACAAACAAACAAACAAAAACCACATAATCTAAATGCCGAATTAGATTGTTAAATTGAACAATTTGCTTTAGTTTTGTTTATCATTTTCAATTATCGATTTCAATTTTTCCCCGTTGATTGATAAAAACTAAAATGATATTAAAAATATAACAATTAAAATCTTTGTTCTAAAGTTCTTGTAGTCGATGTTGAAATACGGTATCAGATAATCACATTTAAATGCAACAGGGCCCTGCGTTCTGGATGTACTTTTCCGTTATTTACAATTTAATAAATTGCCAGTTCAATGCTACAATATCTTTCAATAAATGAATTCCCATTTGTATTCAGATGTTCAATGTCCTGAAGGCCGAATCTATATGGAATGCGGTCCCAGCTGTGGCTTAACATGCCGGGAACTTTCTGAGCAGGAACCATGCGAAAGTGAATGCATCCAAGGTTGCTACTGCCCAGACAATCAGGTATGTTCACTAGAATATTTTTGAGATGTAATTATGTAACTTTTGCCCGGCTCAAATTACGCCAAATATGAAAAAAATGTGATAGTTTTTACTATTTCCCCACAACATCATCCCTAGAGTCACGGTGAGGTTTTATGAATGTATAAGGTATTACAGGATATATTGGTGTGTGCCATTAAGTTATACGCCGTCATTTTTTCTCAATTAGGATTACTTTATACCCACTGTAACCAATAGACCATTATTATAATTGACATACCCCCGCCGTCGGAAATCAGAACGAGGGCAACTAGGGTATTATCATACTTGATCTCGTTCTGGGTTCCGATTCTCCCACCAATTCTGAGGATTTACCCCAATCATCGGCGGTAGCATGTCAATTATAAGAATGGTCTATGTCCATGATTGCACACGCCTGCGCCTTGGAAGTTGCAGGTACAAATTATTAGCAATGAAACGCGAAAGCGATGAAGTGCTATGGCTTTTGTGAAAATTGTAACGGTTTGACATGTCATATGGAGACTTGAACTGGTCTTAATTTGCAAAGTTATAAATCATTTTTACATTAAATGCTAAACGAAATATTCGACTCTCTTAACCATTTTCTGAGTTTAGATATTATTTTCTTGATATCTTCAGGTACTTAATGACAATAATGAGTGTGTGACGTCATTTGCATGTCCTTGTTATTTCAACGGAAAAAGTTATGAAGCCATGGAAACTCGTGACTCTCTCTGTAATACATGGTAAGTAAATAGAAAAAGGTTAATTAATTTATCAAAAAGACTCTAACGTGCACTATAGACCTTTTCAAACCGATCTTTTCCGAAGATACCCGAAAGCTTGAACAAATTCCGATCGTTTGACAAACGTTGCCGTTTTTATCATGCACTTTTGCGGTACTATCTCTTTTTGTTTTCATTGTCGTCTGCCGACTGCACTGCTGTGGCACGTGACCATGTTTTCCGAAGTTTTCCGATCGCTGTTTGAAAAGGTCTATCTATACCGTAGCAAAATGATACCGTCAATGAAGAGTGTAATATGCACAATTTGGCAAGGACTTTTAAAAACGAGGGCAAGTTTATTGTGGTTAAAATTGTGATTTTAATAGAATTTGATAGAATAGTTGAGTAAATGAATTATTGATAAGTCTTAGGGTATATGATGCTTTTTAGGACATATTTTCCCAAGTGTCCAAGGGTTTGAGACAACCTTTGTCATGTTTCTCAAAATCAAAAAGACGTGATTTCAATGTTTGCTAAATATAAACACAATATACGTAATGTTGAAAAATGAAATATACTTCGGAAATATCAATTATTCGTGATTTAAGAGTAACTGATAAGAAACTACATGCATTATCATAAATATTCGCTTTGAAATTCATTTAATCAAAAAATACTCCTTATTGTGTTTTATATTTCTCGTTTTACAGCACATGTCTCAATGGTGGATGGGTATGTTCAGAGAAAGACTGTGAAGGTAATTTATGCTCATTTTGTCACGGCAAATGTTTTGAAGTTTCTTTTTCAGTTTAAAATAGTTCCCCAGGGGAGCCACTCAAGTATAATGTTGCAGGCATAGCGTGACCACCGTTTTTCAAAACTCACCCTAAAGGGAGGAGGGTTCTGAAGCCAAAATATACCCTTTTTCCTTTTTCACACCCTAAATCGGGATTTTAACGATATTGTTTGTCCACTAGGGTTTGAAATTACCCTATTTCTTGAAAAAATGCCCCCAGTCCTCAAAAACAACCCAAATTCACCTTTTTCTTGGTCACGCTATGCCTTATATTTGAGTGCTCCCTCGGGAATAGTTAATAAATTAATAAAATAATATTAATTTAATTAGCAATTCAAGATTATGTACTTGATTTAAAACAAATTTACTTTCTATAAATTGTAAAAATACCTCTTTGGTTTTGAGTTAAGTTACAAAAAATCAATTGTAAATTTTGACTTCTTTAAACAAAGTATACTGGTCAGAATACATATTGAAGACTCAGAATAGATATAAGTGTTGAAAGTGTTACTACTGAGAGCGTAGATGAAATAAAACGCACTTTTTACCAGTTTCTTTGAGATAGATATTTTAAGTAAGTTTCGAAACTTATCGCAGCATAACTCGACAACACAACAGTATCTCTGAATCTACCTTTATACAGCAAATCAACAAGAAACCCATGTCCATTCAGAGTTCTTTCCACTTGGTAGGAGTTGATGACCACATCTTATGATCTAAAATTTACCAAACTTTCAAAATGCAATTTTCTTTGTTTCATCAGTGAGCTCAATATGTGAGGGTGGCAGAACATGGAGTGATTGTCAAGAATGTGAGCGCACATGTGCTAATCTACATCTGGGTTGCAGAATGAATGATTGCAGTGAAGGTTGCGCATGCGCAGTAGGAGAAGTTGCAGGACCAGATGGCAGTTGTATTGCGCAGGCTGAGTGTCCTTGTTATCATGCAGGAAAAAGCTACAGTTTCATGGAAGTCATTCAAAAGGATTGTAATGATTGGTAAGTTAAAGATAAGTTATTCT
>JXSR01S020463.1:19167-30921 GCA_000969725.1 Ophiothrix spiculata | reverse complement strand
CATATTTTATCAACTGAAGGCGATTAAAAGCTAAATTCAATTTGGCCCACTTCCAAATCACTTTAATTGTCCTATAATCATCTATCAAAACAGCCATTATGTCCTAATGCAATGGTGGCAGTGGGAATCAGCACCTGCGAGTGTCATAAATGACAAATGTATTCATAAAGATGTATATCTATTAACTTAATGAGTAAAATGTAAAATAGGCAGAGGGAAATAGGCCACAAAGCCAAGCGTATGGGTCACTCCCATCGATCACATATGTACACACCAATAATAGATAATAAACTTTCGAAAATGACCCTAATGAGGATTCAAAGCAATCCCTGCTAAAAAGAAATCTTTGTTTAACGAGACAATCTTTGAGGGTAAAATGCCTTTCACACTATCATAAAGGTAAAATGCCTTGGTTTTTTGCACCCTAAATAGATTTTATTCCAATCTTAAGTGAGGAAAAAAAAAAGAATTTCACATTTTTCTTCCAACCTTTTTTATTTGTTACTGGTGTTTGCTATTCTGTTTTTAGCAACTTTTTTTAATTATTAGTAGTGCATAATATATGTATACTAATTTTATTTGTTCATGATTTTGACATCAAAGATGGATACTTGAAACATCTTGGAGCCCTGTTGAAGATAAGCTTCCTTTAGCTTACTTGGTACCAAGTACCAAGTTGGGTTTCCTTGGCGAAAGCCTAAAGCCTAAACAAGATAAGATAATGTTGATACCATACTGGAGGTCCTATCTGCAAAAATGTTTTTGTACTGGTGCATGCATTCAGGATCAAGCAATTTCTTCACTGCAACATCGCTCAACATTGACTGATAGGCAGCCATTAGAATTTATTCATACACTCCGTGTGTGCTCCGCGTATCACCTAGCCAATCAGAATGCAAGAATATAAAGTACGCGGAGTGCAGTGGATCTTCCCCAAGCACTGCGCTTGTTGCGTTCCGGTTTGCGTGGCGGGCGTTTAGTGCGTAGAATGTTTCATTGTTTTTGTTGGGTGATTATTTATTTAGTTTAGAGAAGTTTTTGGATTTTGATGGTCTATTAAAGGCCTTATCTCTTTTCACAAAAGATATAATATTATTTTTCTGTCGTGTATGAATTAGATTAATAAATTTGCATCCCAAAATGCTCATAAAATGAGACAAAATCAATGCACTTGCGGTAAATTTTGATTGCGTCCTATGCATTTGTGTGTAAAGGGTGTGTAATGATAGAACCTGAGAGGGGTAGTTATTACAAAAGTGATTACGGGAATGTGCCTCCAACATAGGATAGCAAAATCAGGCTAGTTGGTATGCCAATGGGTTCTTTTTCTTTGCAAAATGTGGTATCTTAATGGGTCAATTTTTTTAAATTTTGTCAAATTTTTGAATTAAAATTGGAAAATTTGCGCTAAATTACCACACATTTTTGGAGAAAATTTTTGATAAATTTAACTCGAAATTTTGGTGATTTGGTATATTGGATAGGTCTCTTTTTCTTGAAAATTGATATCTGTATGGGTGGTACTTCAAATTTCCCAGCGGCACACCCCTACCAAAACCAAAGTTGAGTACCCCCTGGGCGAGAGACGATGCAGTGATGAAATCACTGGAGCTGGGGACACACCATAAGCCTTGTAGCATTTATTCTACATACATTATGTACATAGCCAAAAAGTTGCCTTTAGTCGTCTTAAGATAAGTCATATTCGAGTTATATTGAGTTCAAAATTCACTTGTGCGTGAACAGTTCAAGTCGACTTAAGTCGTCTTTCAAAAAGTCGTCTTACATCGAATTTTCAACTTGCTAAAAAGCAAGTTAAGTCGTGTTAGTAAGTCGATGTAACTTGACTAATGACGACAACCGACGACTTTTCTTTGTGTGTACACTTGTTGTCGTAAGTCGAGTTGAATTCATGTTTACTTCTACAGCGCATTGACCTGGAACGAGTAAAGTTCATTTCAATTCGACTTCAAATTTCGCTAATCCAATGTCGTGTTTCAAATTAAAAATGGACTCTATATCAACTTAAGATGACTGTATAGTGTGTCTGAACGGGGTATAAATCTCTTTAACTTGTCCATTATTTGCTTATCTTGGTTTTACATTTTGTTTGACTTATACCCCGTGAGTAAACTTTTAAGGGACACTAACATCTTTTATTTTATGGAATTGATTGTTGTATCGAGGGTTAACCAAAACATTGTCAGTTTTAAGGTCTGCTTTATTGTAGCAGGTATCAATGACAATATAATTATACTACAAAAAGCAAAAATGTGTGTACAAATTAAGTGTTGAATTTATTCATATCTTCTCAGCTATCATAAAAATGCCAGGAAGATGAAAAAATGGAAAGTGGTTTCAAGCAGGAAAATAATAACAGAATATTATTAGATAGGTCAGAGCCCCTCTAAAGCCAGTCCCCCGAGGAGGTGTACTCAAAACCCCTTACTCATCTTTAAGGGTAATTTTGGCTAAAAAGCATACCCATTTGTAAGGATTTTCTTTGAAAAATAGGCCTATTAATTTTATCAAAGAATTTGTGCAAACGAGGGTTTTTTTGCCACTTGAACACCCCAAAAATCTATAAATTTGTGGCTCAGTCAGAAAAGTTGACCTATGTTTAAGGATTTTTTCTTTGGAAAAAAAAAACGGACCCAAGTCTAAGAATTTCTTGTTAAAAGCAATCCATTAGAGCGGTATATCCTTGTTTGGCCAAATATGTGGTTACGTCCCCACGAGCCAATCCCTTTGATGCGCAAATTAGATGATATCAGTGCAAATAGGACTTTGAATCATCCATATCTCTCAAAGGGATCTATTGTTGACATTGCCTGTGATATCTACTTAGCAGTGTAGGTGGATGCACATTCATATTTATAAAATGTAAAATATATCAAAATTAGTGTTCCTATTGCCGTAATGGTTGATCATAGTTTCATATTGTTGTTTCTGTTTTGGGTGGTTCCCAGGTCCCATATTTGGTTTCTTGGTCACAGCTGTTTGAAGCATTCATTTATTTATTTATTTTTTGACAAAATGCACTGTTACAATAAATGTAGGCCTTAAAAGTGTTTAAATTAGTTATGGAATTTAGTGTTGAACTGTTATATTTGTTTCCATAATATAATTTAACGTTTTATCTAGAAAAAATGTTCATTTTCGATCAAAATACATCATTTTTGACCCATATTTTGAGATTTCATTATTTGTAGCATTCTTTATTTTTTTAAATTAATTATATGTATATTGCATAAATTAAATATTTAGTGTGTGAATTTAGCATGTATAAAATTTGTTTTTGGTCTCCTTTACCTTATCCATGTGGTAAATGTTATAACTAAGGTGTCACATAAAACCTGGAAAATTGATTTATAGAAAAAGCGCCACCAATAATGTGCCTTTGGCTATAATTTAATGGTGATCAAACAGCGGTGTGGTATATTGGTTCTATATAGAGTTCTTGAAATTTGACTGAAAAAAGTCTTATTTTTTATCGTAAGATTTATCTTATCTTTTAATTGTTCTATTTTAATATGTTTGGATACATAATAGCAGTGTTCAATTAACTCAGAATTCTGGTTGCTTGTTATGAACAAAATCTTGGCTCGAAAAAAAAAATATGGATGAAATTTTCTTATTAGGGCAGATACATTTGCACAACTTTTGTGGAAAATATGATTGGACTTTGAAGTTTTGTTTTGTTTGTTTTACCAGAGAGACACCAAAATATACTGCAAAACTGTTGTGTTTTATATTTACATGTACGCTTGTATTATTCACATAATGTTTTCCAAAAATGTACTTTTTTTAAAGAGATAATTTATATCATGTAAAAATGTAAACAGAGTCCTATATATTTTTATTTTTCAGCTTTTGAATCTTTACTGAATGAAACTTAATTCCTGCTTTCAAAATTTGACCACCTTGAATTTATTTGATCAGATCTGTCATGTCCCAAATCCCTTTAACGACAGACCATTTCTTATTTTCTTACATAATCACTCCTTTGTTAAAATTAAAGCAATATTATAGGATTTTGATCAAAAATTGTTTTGGTAAAAGCAGTATAAAATGAAGGAAAGGACTATCTGAAAGTGTCTTCAAATGTATTTTGTTAAAAAAATTGTTTTGCCACAGGAAAATGGATAAAGAGCACATGCGTGCTTTCCTATACTGATACATGTAGAATTAAATTTGGGTTCCCGAATTTATAATTCAACAAATGGCCTATAACAGAAAAAGTAAGCATATTTAAGCCAAATTGCTTGGTGGGTATTAATATCTACCAAAAATAAACCCATTAAGCTAAAAAAAAAAAAAGACAGTCATGGGTAATAGGGGCGCTTCATTTTAACACATTATAGTATTGCTTTAACTGTCGTCTTGGTAATAAAGTGTCTCTTTATGGGATATTTCATTGCATAGACCAGTATTTAGTCATGGACTGTAAATATCTGAAGTAATCAATTCTGTGCATTAACACCCATTTAAAGTCATTTTATAAATGATTATGGTAGTACAGAGCTTATATAAGGCACTAACATAAAAGGACATCTTAGATGCATATAGATTGAACAATTAATAAAAACCGACTTTGTTTATTTTTTTATTTATGGAGAAAAAAAGGGAAATGCCATTTTTGAAATGGGTATGAATATTCATGAGGCTTGGTACTCTAATTTAAAAGTCTATAAACTAAATAATAATAGGCCAGAATTTTCACATCGAAGTGTAAATGTTGTAAAAAGATTATGAAATTCAAAAAGATTTTTTATTTTTGACATATCATGGCATTTTTGTGTAATTTTGCATTAAGCTAGGTCAAATTTGACTTTAACTTACAACCTGATCAATGCTGGTCCTAATATATTTTAGCGACTAGGTTGAAATGAAAATGTAAACATTTTCATCGAAGTTCACTGAAAATGAAAAGCCGAAACATGACCACCCAGTGTAGCATTAAGGCCTATAAAAAATTGTTTGTTTCCTGTAACCCGACCAACCCTATTTTTTTGCCAAACCTAGACTTTTCCTTTTTATTTTTTATGAGTATATTATGACAGAAATAGTAAAAATCAGCATGGAAACAACATACTTTTTACTTTCAGGCTACTTAGAAGCCAAGATGGTTATAAAAATGAAAGATGTGAACATAATATGTTGTTGCTTTATTCACTTGTGTGTCCTGTAATTAATTAGGGTTAATTTCAAAGCCAAAAGAAAAAAAAAAGATCCAACCTACCTACCCTAATTATTTTTAACGTTATGTCAAACAAACAATATTTTTTAGGCCTAGGCAGACTACTGGAGCTAGATGATTTGAGGATGTGATATTTAAGTCTTAAAGAATTGTATATTGTGCAAGCAATGTACTCAAAATTATAAAAATGGAATATCAAATTTGGGTCAAATTCTTTCAATTATCTTTATATTCAGGTAAACAGTATGTTATTTTACAAAAAAAAATATGGGCTATTCTGGATGTTTGCAAAGAAAATTGAAGCAAAACTGAATAAGAATAAAAGGCAAGATTTTTGGTCTTACCTGTCTATTGGTTCATAATGGATGGGCATACATTATTTTGAGTAATGGGTGCCCTGCAGTGGGGTGTCCATAATGAAAACATAGTGTAGGCCCATCTACTATGAGATGATAGATGATGGGTAAAACAGTAAATAATATCTTTTATTCTCATTCTTAATCACAAATATGAGCTATTTTAAAATCAAGAATGAAGTCAATTATATGCCAATGCCAAAAAACAATAAACTATATATGAAAAGCATAAACTTCTGTTCAAACATAAAATGTTTCAAATCAAGTAGAACAATATGCGTCAGATGTGTGTGTATGTTTTAATTGCGCCGTGATTTCCAACGCACGGCTCCACTGCTTTCAAGGCTAATAGCAGCATGTCATATATTGTCTCATAAAGGATAGCCAATCATTCCATATTAGGAAGTAAAACCACTCTTATTGACTAATAATTGTTGTTTGACATTGATTGCAGCGTTATCTGGATAGTCACCACGTACATGACTGACATCTTGTTCTTTTCGTACATCTAATTGAATTGCATTTGTTCTTGTTTTATTTACTAATTTTAAAGGTCTTAAACACAAACTATATTTTTTCAAATTTCATTCATGTGAGATTTGATGTGTTATCTAGCAGATTTTACTAGCAAATAGACATGTACAGTATGACCCAGAATGAAGTTATCAAGATTTCAATGCCTCATAATTCAAAAACTAAAACACCCCAGACACTGAAACTTGCTGACTTTCATGCATGATGTCTCTTCTTGCTTTGGTGCAAAAATAAAGAAAATCCATGCATTAATTATCGAGAAGTGAGCGTTTGAAGCTCCAGAGGGGTTTGGACACTTTTCCCAGTTTGGAGAGGTTGTAAAAATCCAGCGGTAATTTGCTGCGGAAGTATATAAGCTTGGATGTCATCTTTACCCAACATTTCTGTTTTGTTTCGCATGTTGCCTCTCCTTGATGATGCCTTGGAGTGCAGAATGTTATAGGTCGGCTTCTACCTTGGCATCCACACGCTTCTTTTTTTCAATTCCTTCTTTCATATCTGATACCATAAGCTTCTTATTTTCTGACATTATTAAGATGGGCTACTTATGCAATGGGAATACCTGGCTCCTGGAAATGTTAATTAAATCTTTCCATTGTTTCAATGATATCTTCACTTACCAGGTATTGGTCAATCATGATACTCTTTTCTACATTGACCAATGAGGTGTTATATTTGCTTTGAATGACCTTATTCCTACAACCACTGCTACCAGTTAAACAGCCCTTTAGCGTATTTTCAAATGGCCCACTGAATAACTTTTTCCTTAATGATTACCTATAATAAAATATGTTAAATGATTTTACATATGAAAAAGAACCAGATTTAGGTTAATTATAATCTTGAAAACAAAAGACACTTATAATTGGACAAATATTATCATGACTGTCTGTAAAGACGACGTTCTTTTTTGCATGGTTATGCTGCAAATCTCCGTGGAATTTTTATATAAAACTTTTCAAAACTGGGAAAAGTGTCCAAACCCCTATGGAGCTTCAAATGCTCATTTCTAGAAAACTGATGCATGAATTGTCTTTATTTTTGCACCACAGTAAGTCAAGACATTGGGCATGATTGTCACTAAGTTTCAAGGACTGAAAATATTTGGTTTTTGAATTGTGTGGCGTTGAAATCTTGATAACTTCATTCTGGGACACACTGTAGTTTGGTATTGTAAACACCAATATTTCAGCGCTCAGTAATTTTCACGCTCAGCCAATTTTGGACCATTTTGCACGTTTTTATTTTTGCGCAGATGAACATTGTCCGTGTATAAAATTCTATTTGCAACACATCCACATTAATTTTCGCGGTACATTTATTTTCGCGCTAATCTCACTTTGCGCGAAAAGCGCAAAAATAAATGTAGCGCGAAAAATACCACTTATACAGTAATTTATTCGTATCTATTTTTCTGTAGGTGTTGCTGTTTATACCGGAAAAGAAACCAAGATGGCATTAAACTCCAAGCAAAAAGGACAGAAGTTTTCATCTATTGAAAAGTAAGCCTAGCTGTTATGGAGGTTTTTTTTTCCGCGAAGCAGTTACTTACGACTCCAGAATAATGATTTGTTTCACAAAAAGTGAAAATTCCAAAAAATTGTCTGCGCTTGTTTCGCTAATATTTCCAATGCACGTTCAACACAAGAAATATTAAAACACTTGGTTAATCACACGCCACATTGCTGTATTATATGTTTGTTTGTTTTTAATTTTTTGGATTCATTATCAGCACAAATAAATCTACCAAATATTAAATGTTTAAGAAATTTTATGCAGTTCCTCAGAGGAAACCTCTTGAAGATGTGTATTCCGAGCACTTTTTTCTACCTCTCACTTTCCAAAATCAAATTTTTTGATACCACAAGAAAGCACGTATTTTTCTCATAATCCTGTGAATTTTCACGCTTAAATAATGTTTTGTCAAGGAGGTAAGATTAAAAAAAACCCGGGGGGGGGGGGAACTCTCACATACATTGGCATGCGTCATGCTCCTGTCAATAGATCCCTTTTTCATTGAGCTGTCACCCAAGGACCCCCTATTTTTTGGAAGTCTAAACTTTGTTTTATGGTGTCTCTCATCCGTTATGTTGGTTTTCGAGAACCTACACTGAATGACCCCTTTTTTGCTCAGTCTGTCAATTTTATGTCCACCCCTTACAACATTTTGAAGATCAATGATTTCTTAAATGTCAAAAATTACACTTATGTTATTCCAAAACTGATACTGAATGACCCTATATTATCATTCTTTACAAAAAATAGCTCAAATGACCCAGTTTTATCAGCCTTTACACCGAACCACCCTCTATTTTTCAACATATTTATCACTTATTGCCCTACATTTTGAAATCAGTAGGAGCAGGTATGTCCTTTTCAAGTAGGCCCTATGTGTGTCCTTCTCCGTGATCAATTAGACACGTTAGCCGTTGAAGCACAATTAGGCCACAACTTTGTGCAGCCGTTCGCAACCTGGCCACAGCCTTAATTTCAAAATGGTGACCGTAGGTTTGATTGTTCACCTCAAGAATATTGTAAAATATTCATTACATGTTTTGAAATTATTTAGAGGTCATAATCAAGCCTACGGTCACCATCGTGGAAAATTAATGCTGTGGCTAGGTTGCGGCCAGCCGCACAAGGTTGTGGCCTAATTGTGCTCTAGCGCCTTAGTAAAGCGTGCGTTATGTGTACATTGAAAATTGTGTCCACAAAAGGGGTGCAAACATTTTTCAATTTTTTTTACTACAAATGAAACAAATTATTTTCTTGCAGTCGTAAGTGACTGCTTTTCGGATGATACCCCTTCAATCAAATTCTGCTTAACATCTTGATTTCGCCTCCTCATGTTATACTTCTTTCCCCCATTTCCAATTTGATATTTCAATTAGTTAATTTCTGTAACTATTATAGCACTAATTCCCACCATGCAGACATAGAATGCATTGAGTAGTTTCAGTCAATCTGTTCATATGTGTAGGGATATAACTGCTAGAAAGCCGTATCTGAAATAGCTGCCCTTGCTATGGGCCAGTGGCTCTTGAAATATGGCTCTTTAGATGATCACATCACCCAAACAGCCATTCAGGCATGAGAATTTTCAAATAATTATCTGATCTCAGATATTTTTATCATCCAAATAGAACCAAATTAAGACATTTTAGTGATTTTTGGTTAAGTTTTACCAAATTCAGATTTTTCATGAAAAATGCCTGACCATTTCAAGAGCCACTGACATATGCCTCGTCAAATTTTTTTGTACGGGTATGTGCCTGCCGGACTTTGAAAACCTATCTCTATACCTATTTTTTGGCTCAAAACCAATTTTGATGGAAAAGCATCCCCCCCGGGCATATGTCAGTGGCTCTTGAAATGGTTGTTTTGAGTGATATGATCATGTAAAAAACTAGGGGAAGCAGGTTAGCAGGGGAAGCGGGTTAGGGGAGCGGTATTTCCCTTGTTCTGCCCAATGAGTACTGTATGTACATTTGGTTTTCAGTCCATTTTACTCAAATCGGATGCTTTTTTTTGCAAATTTTCCTAAAAAGCACCCAATTTATGAAAATTGGGTGCTTTCATGTCAGACGAAAACCAGCCGATCACTATATCAAATCTGTGAAAACCCACCCAAAAGGCACGCACATATACGTGTACCTTGTCAATGTAAGTACCCCCCCCCCAGATCTATAGGTACCTTAACGCTGGCATAGTATATTGCATGCTAAGGGACATTGAAGGTTAACACAGTTAAAAATCTTGTGAGAGGTTGAATTTCTTATTTTATCAGAAACGTTACCTTTGACGTGTATAGAATCATGTCAATCAGGTTCCAACATCCAGAACATTAAAAAAAGTGAAAAAATCTTAACACAATTTTCTCAAAACTATCTTTTTCGGAATCAGCTGGATCATAAACAGATTTGACTATAACTATGAAATAAATTATAATATACGCACGCTTTACTAACGCGTTTTAATTACCAACGCGCCACATCGCTGCGTAATATAATCACTGGAAATTATGCAGATACAAATGTATCATCAAAGTAATCAAATTTTATTGAAAAATGCCTGTTTTTGTCATTTTTCTTGAAAACTAACGCGGTGACCCTATTTTGTTTATTTCAGTATTTTGAAGTATGTAAAAAATATTTTAACATATGTAAAAATTAAAAAAATCAATGGAGCATTTACTGTGACAAGCACATAATGATCGACTATTTTGAGCTTTCCCTATACTTTGTGTGGTAAATCGTTTGATTTTTGGGGAAAATATGTACTTTTTTAAATAGCTGTATCTCGAAAAACGAGCACTGTGACCTATATTTTTTTACTAGATTCGTTATCAGCACAAATAAATCTACCAAATACTTAATTTTTAAGAAAATCAATGGAAATTTTGCATCTCTTAGAAAACCCCTTAAAATGAGACCTATAATATTGATTTTGATTTTGAGACCCTTATAAGGTACCTATACGACGGGCCACATATGAAAGTCAATTTGTCAGGGTATTTTTTATCCTTTAGTGTACACGAATTCTGTAATCTCATTGGTCAAACATATTTTAAACAAAACCCGTATTCATGATTTTCAGAAATAAAAATAAGCCAAACCCTGAATATATCCCGTATTCCGTGACTCATACACAAACACCATATTGTTCGTTATCGTTTGAGCTATAAATGTGCTTGTGCGTCATTTAAGTTCCTGCGTAAGAGTGTATCGCATTGAATTTAGCGCTTACGCATTGGTCGTGACGCAAGCGTACACGCCTTGAACAATACGCACACACCCAACCAAGCGCGCGGCATGGCTGTGACTTGGGGATTTCCATGCTTTGTTTTTAAGCTTTTATGATTAAAATTTTGTTTAAGATGGTAAGTTTACCAAAGAGATTACAGAATTCATGTACACTTAAAAGGATAAAATCGTTGCCCCACTGCTTGTTCTCACGAAATACGGGAAATATCTAGGGTCTGGTGCCATATTCCATTCGGCCTGTCGGCCTCATGGAATATGGCACCAGACCCTAGATATTTGCCCGTATTTTGTGAACAAGCAGGGGGTAACTAATAGTATTTTAGTGTCAAGGCGTTAGATAAACATGACATATGGCAGCCATTGCAGATTGGACTCTCTTCCATTTATATAACAATGTGTCGGAATGCTTTCGTTGAAATCAATTTAAATTAATTGCAAGCCAATCAATAGGTGCCCTAATTAGATTCCTGCACTACAAAACATTTGTTACATGTAAAGTGAGTAAAAGGTCAAGGTACCTCATTAATAGGAATGAATGTAGGTAAGGTTTAGCAGTATTAGTTGCCCGGGGGGAGGGGGTACTCAAGTTTGGTTTTGGGAGGGGTGTGCCGCTGGAAATTTGAAGTACCACCCATGCATATACCATTTTTTAAGAAAAAGGGACCCATCCATGTACCAAATTCCCAAATTTTGAGTCGAGTTTATACAAAAATTGAAATTTTCTCCGAAAATTTACGCTAATTTGGTGGGAATTTCCTGATTTTTGTTTGAAATTTCGGAAAATTTTGAAAAACAGACCTATCAAAATACCACACTTTGCAAGAAAAAGGACCCATTGGCATACCAGAGAGCCTGATTTTGCTACCCAAATTTGTGGCATATCACCGTAATCACTTTTGTA
>JXSR01S020460.1:9109-23390 GCA_000969725.1 Ophiothrix spiculata | reverse complement strand
AAAGACACAGTCTGCAGTATCATCCATGAATGATGTGGCGGTAGTTTTGATAATAAGGAAAATATTGGTTCAATGATAAATACTTTGTTTTGATAGTATCACAGTTATCATGATATAATTAGTATTAGTAAATAGTTTCAACTCACTGATCAAACATCAGACTTGTACCAACATTTTGTTATGTTTTCTTAATTAGCTATTTCCGTCACCTTGGTAACAGAATAATCAAAAGTGGCTTCATATTTTAATGCCATTTCTACTTCTTTTTGGAGTACAGGATGTCCCAATAAAATCGCAACGAACTTTAAACTTTTCTTTTGAGAGAACAGAGCACAATTATGAGCAAACGTTATAATAATATAATAGAGTAGACCATAATTGCCTTTTACAAGATTTTTAAAAGTTATTGCACATTTTTATAAAGACCCAACAAATCTTGATGGTCTGATTTGTTAATCTGTAAACATTCACCTATGGTGACGTAATGAAAAATATTGCTAAAAGGATATTGCTAAAAACACAAGTAAGTACAAGCATAGCACTTTTAATTGTTGGTAGGTTTCTTGAATTATGTTAACCCTCGTCCACCTAACGTATTTTCTACTACGTCGTCACCTAAGGGGGGGGGGGGTTACCATCCCCCTGTAAAAAAAAAAAAACGTGTCAAAATTGTGGTTGTTTTATACCATAGTATAGGGAAGGGTCTCCTCTTTCTATTAATACCAAAATTATGAAAATCGGTCAAGGCGTTACGTAATTATGACGTCATAAAATACTTTAGGTCGGAAAATTTCGCCGAAATCTGATTTTCGGCGAAAATTGAAAAAAAAATTCAAAAAATCGCTATAAAAGTGCTATATATCGGATTTTCATCGGATTATTTGCTAATAAATTTAAAAAAATGGTAGTTCTAACATGTTCTGTAAGTTTAAGCTTGTTAGCATGCAGACATTTTTCAAAATGGCGACTTTTTTTTATCGGGGGTGGTTACCACCCCCTCCCCTACCCACGGTTTTTGACAGCTTACCCTACCCCCACCTAAGGTAGTACCCCGACTTTTTTCATTAAAATGACCGCAAAGGATGTAAAAACAATTACTTAAATACCCGGGGTCACTTTGTTTTGCGTTTTTGAGCAATCGGCGACGATCCGTTAGGGGGTGGGATGGGTTGGTAACCACACACCCCTTAGGTGACAGATGCTGTCACTCTCCTGGAGACCTTGCACTGGCTCCCGATTCGCCAACGTGTACTGTTTAAAATTCTTCTGTATGTCTATAAATCTTTGCAAAACCAGACTCCAACTTATATCTCGGACTATTTTATCATTCATGAACCGGCTCGTACTTTGCGCTCATCCTCTGACATTAATCGCCTTGCGATTCCAAGACTCAGTAACAGAAGCAGTGGTGACAACAGATTTCATATTGCAGCCACTATGGCATGGAATTCATTACCTGTGGACATAAAATCTGCCATGACTACATCACAGTTTAAGTCTAAACTAAAGACTCATCTGTTTTCTCTTGTTGATTGACATTTTGTGTATATTTTTGTAAGCGCCATGGTATCTTTTTGGTGAATGCCAGTAATGTAATGTAATGTAATGTAGGTGGACGAGGGTTAATGTTAAATCAAGTCTTTGCAAGTTCCTTGAACAATAAAACTTCATCTCTATACCAGCGCTGTTTCATAAATTATAACATATCAGCTAATATCCCATTGTCGGCTGGAATCTATCCACGTGTCAAATAAGGGTCTTATTTGTTTTCTGTTCCGTATATTAAGTCATCAGATCTGTTGTAATCAATGCATGGATGACACATTGCTTTATACCAAACTAATCAAATTAAACGTTACATGTCTTAACACTTAAGTGGTCAAGGGGAGGGAGCAATGACCCAACATTTTGTTTTTGCGGCCAATAATTCTTAAGATTATTATGGAAGTACACCATACTTATGTTATTGTGATGCAACCATGCATGCCAATAGTACTCTGAATTTTTCCTCGTCCTTCTATGTATTTGTCTAACTTTATCTTACCCTTCACCTGGTGGAAAAAAATTAAATCGACCCACCCCTTCCCATGCTAACTAGCTTAAATAAGGATTTTCGAGGGCGCTCTTGAAATTTGTTTTGCCCATAAAATCGTAACCGAACAACTTTTTTTCAAATTTTATTTCAGGAATGTGTCTGTACTTACATACTGCAAATATGAGCCAAATTTTATTGAAAAATACCATTTGGGAGTGAGTTTTCAAATTTTGGCGGGACACGGAAAATTTTGTTTTTGCCGCCATTTTGAAACGGTTTGTTCGATTTTCGATTTTGTCTTTGTTTCAGTTCTTTTGAAGTACTTTACCCGGGACCAGAGTTTCAATGTAAAATTCCTTCGCGAAAGCGCTTTTTCGGTGTTGGGTCCAAATGGACCCCCCCCCCCCTTGACCACTAACGGGCATGTGGAAGGAAGACCTTGACCACTTACGTGTTAAATTGAAAGATGTGTCACAGTATTATATTTTTCACGACTATCATAACCAATACCATAAGGCAAGATCATATTATAATAATTGGTTTTGATGATTAAACGACTAACTCGAAAAGAATACGATGGACAAGAAATATTAGTGGTTACCGTAACCCTTATCGCCTGACTATCCAACATAGTGGATTGTCCCATGGATAAAGTATTACAAAATAAAGTCTTTGCAAGTTCCTTGGACAATAACACTTCATCTCCATCCCAGCGCTGTTTCATAAGTTATAACATATACAGCTAATATCACATTTTCGGCTGGAATCTATTTACGTGCCAAAATATCTTTTGGGTCTTACTTGTTTTCTGTTTGTATATTAAGTCATCAGTTCTGTTGTAATCCATGCATCTATGACACATTGCTTTATACCAAACTGGTCAAATTAAACATGTCTCAAATTGCAAGATGTGACACAGTATTTTTTTTTTTACGACTATCATAACCAATACCATAAGGCAAGATCAGATTATAATATTTGGTTTTGATGATTAAACGAATAACTCGAAAAGAATACGATGGACAAAAAATATTAGTGGTTACCGTAACTCTTATCGCCTGACTATCCAACATAGAGATTGTCCCATGGATAAAGTATTAAAAAATAAAGACTTTGCAAGTTCATTGAACAATAAAACTTCATCTCCATCCCAGCGCTGTTTCATAAATTTTAACATATACAGCTAATATCCCATTTTCGGCTGGAATCTATTTACGTTCCAAAATATCTTTTGGGTCTTACTTGTTTTCTGTTTGTATATTTTAAAAGTCATCAGTTCTGTTGTAATCCACGCATCTATGACACATTGCTTTATACCAAACTGATCAAATTAAACATGTCTCAAATTGCAAGATGTGACAAAATATTATTAATTTTTTTTTCACGACTATCATAACCAATACCATAAGGCAAGATCAGATTATAATAATTGGTTTTGATGATTAAACGAATAACTCGAAAAGAATACGATGGACACAAAAATATTAGTGGTAACCGTAACTCTTATCGCCTGACTATCCAACATAGAGATTGTCCCAGTTTATAAAGTATGAAAATCTTGTCGCATTATGTTGCATATAATTACAATATAATGAAGACAACATCTTTAAAACATTTTGAATCAAAGTTAACCAGATGTATCTTGACTTATGACCTATATCTGAAAATTAATTCCAAAATTAGTAGCATACTTTCTCCTAAGGTACAACATTTAGCTAGCGTTTATTACAGCTAGACTCTTTTGTTTTAACAAATTATAGATCCCGGGTTAATTAAGTTAAATAATATCTGACAAGTAAAAAACTGAAATTATATTCTATGAAAACTAACCTATATCGCTTAATATCACTGTCAGTTTGAGTAATATTTCACACAGTTACTCAAGCAAATGTAGGTCGCAGCCAATATCCTAATGAGTAAAGAATTTAGGTGCTAAGTTTACCTAAAGCGCATTTTTCCTCATCTTGCAGATGTTCGATAATTCCATTTTTCACAATTTCTCTTTATTCAAAATTATAGAAACTTATATGTATGAACGATTGCTAAGGTTAAAATGTGACGATTTTAAATTATGAATAAAATATACTTATTTTTTACAAAAATGCAATATAAAAGGACATTCCAGTTTGGATATTTGAAAAATATGTGTTGTTTTAACACTTAAGTGACCATGGGGGAAAACGCGCAAAAATTTACATCGCCGCTCCATGTAATTGTTAAACTTAACGCAGCGGGTTCCTCAGTGGCAAAAAAAATAAAATCTATCCAGTCGTTTACGTGCTAATTAGCATAAAGTGATTTTTCGAGGGCGCTGTTCAAATTTGTTTTGCACATAAAATCGAAATCGAAAATCTTTTTTCTCATTTTATTTTTGCAATGTAATTATACTTGCAATGTGCAAAGTTGAGGTAAATTTCAGGCGAAAATTCCTTCGGGAACACAACATACTTTATCATTGGTCAGACTTTCAACGAAAAATTCATACCGGAAGGGTATTTTTTTAAAGGGGGTCCCTAGGAACCCCCGTTGGGCACCAACGGGTGGGAAATACCTTGGTCACTTTTGTTAATATTATTATAATATGTGTTATAATTCTTATTTTGCAAAATAACCTACCAAACAATTTGTTTAAAGAAAATAAAGAAAGAGAATTCTTAACATTTCGAATCAAACTTAAAGGGACTAGCCTAGATTACACTTAGAATTAAAAGCTTATGGAAATGCTTTAAATAAAGCTTAAAAGTGTAGTAAAATCCAGAAATGTACAAAAATGTACAAAGAAATGGCTCAAATTGACAGCGAATTGATTTGCAATATATCTATATGTGATGGTGGTGTGACTATCCAGTGTTTCTTAATCCTAAATTTGTACCTCCGTCTGGATTTACCAGATAAAAGATCAAATGAAGCTCTTGGAGATAAGTTAATTCATATCAAAAGAGAAACAATTATATCAAAAATAATTTTGTTTACCCATCACAGGTGTAGAAACAATATGTTTTTAAGATTTAAAACTAGAAACACTTTTTCAACCATTTTTTGTCGCCGGCGACAAAAAATACAGCTGGTAAATAATTTCACTTTTCTCCTCTGTTACACAAATTCAGCGGAAACAAATGGTAGGATATGTTAGTATAATCATATAAGTATATCACAAACTGTATACCAAAAAGAATACAGAAAACATTTAGAAGGATATTCATATTAAGGGTAAATACTCTCCATCTACTCATGAAAATTTGAATTCCAATAATGTTTTAATCATAAAAAAAGAAATAGTTTCCACTGAGAGGATTAGGACCATGGTGGGTTAGCCATGCATTACGAAGCGAATGAACCGCTCAGCTAACTGAACGGCCTTGAGATCGTGAACTAAAAACTAAAACAAAAAAGAAAATGTCATATTTTTCTTAAGTTTACTTACAAGTAAATACTACGAATGATAATATTAGACAAAATGTAGATAATGTAGACATTAAAAACAGGCAATACAGAGGTCAAATGGAGAGATCTCTGACTCGTAGTTTACGTCATTTTTTCAGACAGACATTCATATTCAAAATCAACACAACATATTTATACAATATTAGAAGTAATTCAATAAGAAGTAATAAGCCTACAATCTATTAAAATTAAAAGAAATCGAATTGTACAAACATCGTAAAATTATGAGGATTCTGCGATTAAAGTCGTCAAGTTTAATGTAGCTGACTGGAATTGAGCATTTACAATATAACATATCATGATGAGAGACCTTTAAAAAAAACATAAACTAATACATCATAGACATGGTCATATGCATGGGCCACACCTCTACCAGCGACTTAGTTGCTATGACTGTATTTTGTTCGAATCCTGGTGAAAAATACTTGGGTTTTTTTTTTCACTCCTCTCTTCCTGAGGCTAGAAATATTTGGAAACGTTAGAACCTTATACAGACTATTTATTGAAGTTGGTATTATGTTTGACGTAAATATGAGATAGGGTGAAATTGCAAATTATGAAAGCTGAAAAGAATGAAAAAAGGTATGATATTCTTTAATAATAAGGTTATATTGCAATGCTCAATTCTACCCAGATACATTCAATCAATTACTCTAGGTAAACTAGAAACCAACTAAAAGTCACTTGAGAGGGCTTACGTACTCGTAGAATAAATTAACCTTAAGCTTTTGAAAACTAAAGTGTAATGAAATCAAGATTTTTCATGTAATTTTACAGCAGTTTTTCACAACACAGGGTAGTTGTATTGGCAGTAATTTAATTGCACAGACTTTTGTTCTGTCAAAAGTTATCTGTATTTTTTCATTTATTATGGATATTTTCTCATTATTATTTCCTCCATTAAATGGCGATTTAATGCATTTTTCTTTTCTTTATGTAAAAAAATATAAAAATTTTAAAATAGAAAAATTATCTTACGTCCCCTATAGCGTCATCAAGGTCTCGACAATTTGCGTTAATTGACGTTGTAGGATGTTATATAGTTTAGTGCAACAAAATGGAACCCAATAAATCCACTTACTGCAGACGTTCCTTATAAATGGCCGTGTCTACATCAGCACTTGAGAAACTATTCGACTACTATCGTGGTAGTTTTGATTTTTCATCACCAAGCCTCCGTTATTAATAGAAAATATATGGGAACTATTATATATCAGATTATAAGATAACAAAGACTTGTTGCACCAAATATTTGATAGATCAAAAGAACTGTGTTTTCAGCATAAGGCTGAAAACATGGTCGGCCTCCAAACAAAACTTTCGCTATCAAACATTTGGTCATGACGTCACCAAATATTTGCCATCGAGTTTAAAGTATGAACCGGTGACAAATATTTCGTGCAATGAATATGGAAATTCAATACATGTGCAATCTAGCGCTAAATTTTATTTGGTCTCAAATCGGTGTTGAAGTTGTTTTATTTGGAGTCACTCGTCATTTTGACGTCACGACCAATTGTTTGGTAGCGAAAATTTTGTTTGGAGGCCAACTATGTTTTCACCCTAAGATGACTGTTTGAGAACGTTACAGTACGATTGTGTCTATACTGAAAACATTAATTAGTCAAAGAACATGAGTTATTTGACGAATTAAAAAATTAGTCATGCAGAGTGATTTTTTTACATAATTCATGAACAAATGCTTTAAATGTCTTTGAAATGTTGAAAAACAGTT
Source organism: Ophiothrix spiculata (assembly GCA_000969725.1). Taxonomy (NCBI): domain Eukaryota; kingdom Metazoa; phylum Echinodermata; class Ophiuroidea; order Amphilepidida; family Ophiotrichidae; genus Ophiothrix; species Ophiothrix spiculata. The sequence continues at coordinate 16,176 of JXSR01S020460.1, read as the reverse complement.
TTTGGTGTTAAAAATAGTTTCCATCTTTAAATATTCAATTTGTAATTTGGTAGTTATTAGTTAATTAATAAATTATTAATTACCGTGTTTCAAATTTAACATTCGACTTTTTATTCCATATTGATTCTGTCTCTATCTCTCTCCCTCATTCTCTCACATTCAGTGTTGCAATTCTGGTCGACTGCTATGCTAAGATAATGTGCAAACCATGCTCGGTTTTCTATATCGCTGTCCAAGGCTATATTTTAGTGAATAACTGAATCTTCACAATCATAACTTCTGCGCGCCCTCTTGCAAACGCATGTGCATCATGGTATAAACAAATCATTACAATGAAAACAGTAACAGCCTCTATTTGCTACCTGTCTTTGCTTAACAGTGAGATATTATTAACGCTTGGAGGTGTGTAAAAGGCGGTGCGATGTCAAATGAAACACCAGTCAACAGTTGTGTACTATTTCAAGTGCGATAGTAATTGAATTCTACGGAACCAATAGGAATCGTCGGCTGATGATGTAACCTTGTCTACTTATGATTTGTAAATTGAAGTTGCTGCATGATAAGAGTCTGACAGTTTCATCTTCCTAGTCAGAATTACATACTACCACTCAACTAGCGAGCTACATCATAACATTTCATGTCATCTAAAAGGAAAAATGGAATAGCCTTTCGACTGTTTTTGTCGAATTTGTTGTATCTTACATTTCTAATGTGATATAAGTTCTATATTTTCGAAGCACGAGCCGTAGTGTTCGTCGTCTCAAATATTGATCAATTGACTTGGACTGGTTATTTGCGTATCTACATCAAATTTCGTCGTAATTCTTTAATACTAAACACTTATAGAATAGTTTTTTATCTTTACTTAACTAAAAAACCGTATCATATTCAGTATATTGAATAACAATCCAGCAGCATTGTTTTACACTTTGATTTCAAGGAAGCGTGACTTTCCAAGAGGTGTTATTAAAGTTCGTGGTGAGGTGTTTGATATTGTGTAAATGATTCAAAACTTTCAACGTATATAATATCTTGACGGTACAACTGGACATTCGTTTATGCTGTTGTTGCAGCCGAGGGATACCGACAGGGATGTTTGAAGCACCACCTAAGATATATCCTGTGCTATGACATATACACAACTATACTATTATGGATGTTATAATACCGTTATACGCTTTTTAGAACTTATGGCTTGATGCTTAATGCCTCATTGATGTACAGAGCCTGATCATAAAATCAAATTTGTAATATCACATTGTAATTGTGGTGATATTATATACTTATTAGTTCTTTAAAATCATTGTACAAAATGTTTTTTAAAGTTGGCGGCTCAGAACAATGTTAATTATGACATAATTATTTTCATTAATATGTGTGAAATGAACGGCATAAGAATCATCAGAATTTGTTAGATACTTTTGACATCTTTGTTTTTCAAGGAGTGGTGAAATTCAGTGGAAAATGCGATCATTTACAAAAGTCAACATTGATAATATATAACATTCCATGTTCATTACTATCTCAGCTATTTCACTTTCACGCTGCACTCTAAACATGCTAACTATATACCGCTAAAATTCCTTACTCTTGGAATGTTCATAACTAGGATCATATTGTTTTAATAATTTTAAAGGAGGACGGATTTAATAATGGAATTACTTTCTCGCCTCTTCATATTACAAAGGATGTTGTCGATTGTTTTGGTAAGTAATATATCTAAATCATTAAGCTTTTAATTTAAAGGAAAACAATAACATATGCAATGTGTACGATTAATGACAGAATCATAGTCCTTTCTCGCTACTATGCAGCTATAACTTTTCATAATACATTCATATACATGTATAACAAATTGTTTAAGAAATGGTTAAATTAAAGTTTAGATATAGTTTAAAGTTGGCTTTTTTATTTTTTGTCTTAGTTCTGTTACACGAACCAATATTGGTCGCCATAAATTGTTTAATATATTATTATATACATTCAAAAGCTGAAATGCAGTGAAGGGTATTTTAATTTTAGTTTGTGTGTTTGTTTGTCTTTCACATATTATTCAGTATTTCAAAATGATGTTCAAAAATTCTCGAATCTTCACAATTCGAAATTTGAATGATGACTTTTTTGTGAGACCATTAGTTCAGTTTTTGTTCTCGTTAAAAATAAATCAACTTCATATAATTCAACCCTGTACATGCTTCAACACATGGTGAATACGTATGGCAGATATTATGCTTTTCTAACTAATCGAAAGACAAGTAGCTCTGCAAAATTGTACAACCTTTGATTGTGCAACGTTATGTAAAGCATTTGAAATGTTATTTGGTTTATTCTTACATTTCAGATTTGAGATTGAAAATTCACTTACAACATATTTGAACTCGACAAATGTATTGAATTTTGAAATATCTCTGATGTATGTTTTCTATCCATTCATAATTATTTTTCAATTTGCATTTGAACTCTAAAAAAGCTACACGACAATACTTTGAAATATTCGACCTCCTTTTTTGCACTCAACACTCAAATGAATTACTGTTTAATATAAATTGTATAAGGCAGGAGAAACAGTCAATTATATTATAAAGCAAAATTGACAGAGTGTGCTTTGCAATTAATGTTGGTATGGTCGTCTGCCATTTATGGTCGCAGCATTGGTGAATTGATTAATGAACAGAGCATGCCATGGAACGCTGACCGCGCAAGATAATTGCAAAAAATTATCAAAGCTTGATCGTGTGTAGAACGTGGAGGAGTATCCAAATAAATATAGACACTTTAGTCCAAACAAAATCAGATTAACATGAAATGAAGACATGTTTCCATGTGTCAGTCTGCCAAGCATTCTATTACTCTTGTATACTTTATGCTAGTGTGCTTAGACATATGTTAAACATCAGCAAATTGTTACACTTTTCTTTTGCAGTCCAGTAATTGAAATTACCATTTTGCTCTTAGTCGGCATAACATTTCCACGTAGCCTTTGTATATTTTAAGAAATAAAAATTTTAATAATACATTATTTAACATAATATCATAATACGGCACTCGTTATCAGTTTTTTTTTCAAAGCAAGTTTTAGTTTTGTATGACTCAAATACGGTGAATACAAAATCTTTACTAATGATTCCATTCGCTTGTTATGTGTGTTGACTGTGTATGAAAAACCTTTAAGTACAAGCGCCTTCATAAAGTGTTCTTTTGATAGACTGTTAAAAATCCTGTAAATTTACAGAAAATGCAAAAGAAAATCTTGTTCTATTGTCGGGTTGATTAAATTTTGTCATGCCATTTTCCCATTTATATGGAAAATTGTGATTATCTCATTTATTAGTATCACCCCCTGAAAAAGAATATATCTCTTAGACATAATTCTAAAAAATCGAATAAAATTGCCATGAGCATCAATGACACCAAGACTCTTAGTTCTTCTGCAATTAAATTTATATTTAAGCATGACCTGATCGTAAAAAATACCGGCTACATGCAAAAACTTACTCAATATCATTGTTTTACTTTTAAAATGATTTTACGATACAACGTTTAACAAATTTATACGAATTACATTGTAGGTTTACTACAACTTCAAAACACAGGACAGGTATTATTTTTTTTTTGAAAATAGCAAAATCTGAAACAGCCATCTAACTTAGCATATACGACAAATATCCATATACCTATGTCTTAAAAATAGGTTACAAAAAAAATTAGTCTACGAGAATCATTACATTGCAAGAATAGTATTAACATTAACAAAATCGGGAACATATGGAATGCTATAATTAAAATTAGAATGTTCGTGGTATATGTATTCCATATGTAGCGCAGTATGTGTTAAATATATTATTCTTTTACTGCTATGAGATTCTTAGCATAACATTATAAACACGATGACTTACCTCGACAAAGCTTTTCTAATAATTAAAAGCACGTGTGTAAAATCTATTATTTTTTAACTAAAATACATTTAGTTCCAATGAAAGGGCATTTGAAAATATCCTTTTCGTCATTAATGATTTTCAAATGACCAGAGATATTTACAAATGTGTCTGATTCAGAAATACCATTAATAAAAGAAACAAGTGCTTAATATTATTAGAAAGTAATGATAAATTACCATAGTAAAACTCTTGTCATTATCTACAAACAGTATAGCTACGAATCTAATGCAAAATGTATATTTTACCAAATTTTGAATAAAATATGTCCAAATATGCCCATCATGGTAAGAATATATTCATTTAACCAGTTAGTGGTTACGAGGTTAACATGCTTTACCTAATGTTGTTAAAATTTACTTAAATTTTAACATTGGTTAAAATTTAACCAATATTGGATAAAGTGCAACCAATATTATGATAATTGTTTTAACCAACTGATTTTCAACCAGTGTTTAAAGAGTGTAATTCATCAGCACAATCAAGCGATAACGAATAATGAACATGAATAATACAAAATTAAAATAAAAGGTTTTATTTTAAAATAAAGGTTTTAAATATGCAAGTTGTCCATCAGAACTATCAAAAGTTTAATTAAGCAGGCCATATGATGCTTTCATCATGCCTGTTCGAAAGAAGAAATATGATTAACGTAAATGAGAAGAGAAAGGTCTAATTTTAAATTTTGTCCGGTTTTTTTAAAGTTTCAAGTGAAAAATTGTTTGCCTTTAAACAACAGTTAAAAGTGTCAAAGGTCAAAGAAAGTCATTTGACATTAACGTGGCACCTGGAGGGTCCGTCACGTCCGTGCCACTTAGAGTGACACTGTCATGTCTAGTTGATCTCCTCTCCATATAAAAGAAATATCGATTCTGTAAAAAGATCATTTAAATAGTGAAAGTTAAACACAAAATGGCTTCCTAATTTGATTTGAGAGAAAAATTCAAAAGCAACAATTTATAAAAGTAATAAAGATATGAGTCAGATACTATAATCATGGAAAAAGAAGTTACTAGAAGATTGAAGCAAATGTACGGAACAATTAAAATACGTCGTCTTTTGATGACACTTAGTAACAGCCTTGGCGTTAAATGCAGCAAAAGCTCTAGGGTTTTCTTTATCATTGATTTGGCCTTGTTTACATATAGGCAGCCTTGATCTCGTGAAATGGTTTAACAAAAAGAGATGACCGTGCCAGGCATACTATCAAATCTTTATTTAAAAAAATCACCACCTGCCCTTGAGTTACGGTCTTTATGTTGTAGCAAAGATTGTGTGTTGCTGCACTGCAAAATATCATATATTGATTTATGAGAAGATAAGACAAATCGTGTTTTGTTTAAAAATCATGAAGTATACGTCTATTTCTGTACTTGTGTATTTAAATCATACCCACAATATTTGACAACCTGATGAGGTTTTTCTGACGTTTGATTCACAATGATATTAAATGAATAAACTTATAATGATTTAGCGTTATATTATTCTGCTTTGTAACAAAACAATATAAATACACAACAGTAAAAGTCTTCATTTTGCTATTGTTTCACGATATTAAGCTTAGCTTATTGAATTGCGTTCCTTCTATGTGCAAAAATTCAATGAAGTACCATATCTGCGTTTCATCTCATTTAGAACGCTTGAAGCGACATGTCATCATTTCACACACTTCGTTAGGTTATATACATTATTATTTCATGTGCCGCGGTGTTAATGTGAAACAAAACATTAATTTCTTATGTATTCATGTTCCACCATGTCTCTGTATGATTATTATATTACATAATGTAAACCTGTTTCACACCATCTCACTGCCTATAAATAGTAATATTCTCTCTTGAGGTAGATCAGGTTATTTGTATAAAGTTCTTTTGTTATAAAAAATGAGTATAGGATCCATGTTAGTACACTAAAACATTTTGACAAAGGCAGTGGATTTTTTTTTCTCTTTTCATGATTAAAAAATCTTCTGATTCTCATGTAGCTTCAGATTACTTCAACTGTTGAAATCATTTTTTTTATTCTTGTATTATACAATACAGGGTGTCCCAGAATAAACCTTACAATCTTTGCGTGTAAGTTTCTTGGGCTTTTAAATGAATTTTTAGATATCGTTTGTTTCATTTCATTCGGTTGTGTACAACAAAAGTTATGCTTTGTCAAATATTTGGATGTAAAATTTTCTAACCCAATTTCACGATTTTCTAAGTTCCCCTTGAATAAAGGTCTATTGAGTATGTTCATTTATCTGCTAACTCAACTGTAACAATGTTCACTAATTTATTATGTGCATGCTCTCTTTTATCTGTGCTGAAAAAATGAACAAATTTGATGCAAAAATAAGACAGATATGATAAATTTTCCAAGGTGACCCATTTGTATTCCATTTAGAAACACCCCTACTTTATGGCCAATAATCTTGAAATTGGACCAGACAAAAAATCATCTAAATATTTGATAACACGTAAGTTTTGAAATGAAACAAACGGTATCTAAAAGATCAATTCATTGGCTATAAAATGCAACCTCTATATACTTTCTGGCTATCCGTTAAGCCCAAGAAAATTACACGCAAAGATTGTAATGTTTTTTCTGGGACACCCTGCAATTGCAATGACATTTTTTAATTTTTACAACAGACAAAATTCCTAGTTTAATCATTACTAGTTATCATTATATTATATTTTAACATTTTTTAAAATAGAGTAAAAAATTGACATTTGCTATAGTCATCGAAAAACAAAAAAATTGTCCATCCAATATTTATGATATTTGATAGTAAATAAAGTGAGTGTCTGCTTACACTTAAGGTCCTATTTACTACACTAATAGCACGTGTCGCTATGAATACTATATCAAATGTATAATTACCGGATTTAACGGGTAAATTTAACAGGTTAGTTCAATTCATGCATAATGCATTCGACGGTGTCAATTCCATCAACGAAAAGAATAATGCTTGGATATCATACTAAACTATTAACCTAAAATAGAAAAATCATAAGGACCATTTGTGACCTTCCAGCCCGTATGAGCAGTAAATGCCAGAAACTTCATTTTGCGCTACAGGTGAAAATGCATGTCAAGGTCAATATTTGCCGAAATTGATTTTTTGACAGATTCACAATTCTA
>JXSR01S020459.1:2100-15762 GCA_000969725.1 Ophiothrix spiculata | reverse complement strand
GTTGACGATTTATTGAATATTTTGCATTTGTGAAACAGCCACAACACCTGCTAATAGACTTCCAAACGTGATAGGGTGTGGTTGTAAAACTGGCATTAATTTGAATTGGTTCCTAGTATTTTAGTACTTCTTTCTCAAATATAATTTTAATCAATTAAATTAAATTAATATTAGCAACAATACTACTGAAAACATAAGCCTGCAGTGTGTGTGCAATTATCAAACCACCTCTACTAGTAGTACTACCACTTAAGTGCTATTTAAAGCACTTATTTTATTTTATTTCATTCTTGTTTTACCTGGGGAACCTGTTCTTCCATGGGGCCCAGGTATTTAAAGCACTTATGTGACAGTAGAAGCATTTAAAGTGTTCTTGAGTCCTGTTGGTGCACAAGTGTGTGGGGGGGGGGGGTGCCCCAAAACATTTTGTGTCCTACTCCCTTGAAATTTTGTTCAGGTGTGAGATATGTCATCATAACCCAAGACAAATAAGTCAAAAATTGGGAGTTCCGTTTCAAAATGACAATCAAAAAATACTTATGTGGGTGTGTGTGGCCTAGCGGAACAGTGCAGGACTCATAAACGGAAGGTTGTGAGTTCGAGCCCCGCTAGTGCCAACGTGTTGTGAACCTGGGCAAATCACTTTATCACACTTGCCTCGTCGACCCGAGCGCATTGGGGAGCTGTTTAGGGGGGAATATCACAACCTAAGTGCTGATAGGTCTGCACCTTCGGTCATTGGCCGCAAATGGCCTAGTTTAAGGCGAAATGGTTCTGACGATTCCCTTGTTACGGCGTAATAATAATGGCCAGCGCTTTGTATCCACTGGAAAAGGCGCAATATAAATGCCGATATTATTATTATTATTATTATTTACTTAAGTTCAGAGTTTGTGTTGGCACATACAACTTTAAGCAAAAGTTGGTAAAATTTTAGACTTTTTACTAATCCTTCAGGTATAAGGCCATGATTTTAAGAGTTGAGTTATGCAACCAAATCTCAGTGACATATATATATATCCGCAAAATATGGGCATATAAAGCTAGAATCGAAAATGTGGTCAAAACTATACACCAACTGGTGTGAACAATGCTCAAAATTTTAAAACTTTCTCACTTCAGAGGGGGCACATTCCCCTAAGACACCCCTCCATATGTTTTGTCTACTTTTTAATGTGAGTGTCTGGAGAACCTTGCCTAGATTTTCATGGAAAAATGCTAAATTGAGCTGGCAAAATCAATGCACCAAATCACATGAATATCCATCATTATACATGAATAGTGTTTCAAAATTCCTTTCCCTACTGTTCAATGCGAATCTCTGGAGTGCCTTGCCAAGATTTGGTTGGGGGGGGGGGGGAATTACCCAGGGAGCAAAAACTATGGACCAAATCCTGTGAATAGTGTTTTGAAATTCCAAAATTTTCTCACTTCTGAGGGAACACATCCCCCTAAGATACCCCTCCATATGTTTTGTCTACTCTTTCATGTGAGTGTCTGGAGTACCTTTTCATGAAAAATGCTAAATTGAGGCATCAGATAGCAAAAACAATGCACCAAATCACATGAATATCCATCATTATACATGAATAGTGTTTCAAAATTCCTTTCCCTACCCAGGGAGCATATCCCCCTCTGACAACCCTTTCCTATGTTGGTCCACTGTTCAATGTGAATCTCTGGAGTGTCATGCCCAGATTTGGTTGGGGGAAAAATTCCAACATGAGGCTTCAGCTAGCAAAAACTGTGGACCAAATCCTGTGAATAGTGTTTTGAAATTCCAAAATTTCTGACTTCTGAGGGCACATCAGACACCCCGTACACACGAAGCATCAAGTAGCAAAATATATGCATCTAAATCGAGTGATTTGTGTTTTGAAATATCAAATTTCTAACTCCCTCTCAGAGACCCCCTTTGCAAATATTGTAGGAGAAAGTAGCAATTACTCTATTTTCGTTGTCAGCAAAACACTTGGGCTTGTCGGCAAAAAAAATACCTCTACGTCTCCTAAAGACCAAGGTCTGGGAACGCCCTGGTCATGGAACGGTGTTTACAAAATTAAGATTTACAGAATAAAATAACAGCCCCGGGAATAAAACATGCATTGAACACTTAATGAAGTGCAATAAAGTCAAGTCAAGTCAAGTCAAGTCAAGTCAAGTAATACTTTATTCATCCGAAACCGGAAATTGCATAACATGAGATCAAATAAATAGTATAATATACATAAACATCAAACACAGCATATATAAAGAGCAAACTACAATTCAGAGACAATGCCTCTCCTTTGATACCGAGAATTATGAATTCTTATAGCCCGAGGAACAAAGGAATAAAGGTATCGGTTAGTCACAGCAGCAGGTAGGCGCATACGCCCAGATCTAGCAATCAGATGACTTGACAGGCGATCATGAAGAGGATACGTAGGATCATTCAAAACATCAATCAATTTCTTAGCAAGCATATCACTGTAGGCATCTTCAAAGCTCTGCTGTGGCGAACCAATAATCTTATTGGCTTTGTTCACAATCCTGTTAATTTTGTCTTTGTCCCCTTCAGCAACATTGCCACCCCAGCATAACAAACAATATTTCCATATACTGGCAACAACAGAATCATAAAACAAAGCGAGAATTCTGGCATTCACACGGAAGTAATTTAACTTCCTTAGGCAATACATTCTGGTGTTTAATCGCTTGACAAGGGAGTCAATGTGTGAGTGCCATGCTAGCTTGTCATCAATTACAATACCAAGATACTTGTACGTTGAAACGCGCTCGACATTTGTTCCCTTCAGAACAATGGAGCCCGGTATGGAACTAGATTTCCTAAAGTCGATTATCATTTCCTTAGTCTTAGCTACATTCAACTCAAGAAAATTAGCATCGCAATAGTTGACGAACACAGTGAGCTGCTGTTGGAAAATAGTATCATCGTCATCTTTAATTAAACCTAACATGGCTGTATCGTCGGCAAACTTGACAAGTGTACAGGATGGTTCATTGGATCTACAATCAGATGTGTACAAAGAAAACAGAAATGGAGCTAAAACTGTACCTTGTGGTGCACCAGTATTGGATTGAATACATGTGGATATTGTTTTACTGCAAGATAATTTGACATATTGTGAGCGATCAGTTAAATAATTAATGATCCAAGTCAAGATAGAACTAGGAATGTCATGATCCAGTAACTTTTGGATTAACAAATGTGGCTGAATAGTGTTGAACGCAGATGAAAAGCAAACCTAGCACGATCACAGTGATGGTACAATTTTTCAAGCATAAACAATATTGCATCTGAACAGCTACGATTACATCTATAAGCAAATTGTAAAGGATCAATGTAATCATCAACCCACGAACTCAGCCATTTCTTAAATAAACGTTCGCAAACTTTCATAGAAGTCAACTCTTCTCAGCAAAACACTTAAATTATTTTTTATTGTATGTCCCCAATTTCCATAAATTTTAATAAAATATTATCTTGGAAATAAAATGAGCTTAAAGCAGATTGAACCAGGTAGATCATTACAGGGTGTCCCAATAAAAATGCATCACTTTTGTTTTGGATCATATCTCAGAAACCGATAAATAAACATGATTTTTTTTTCATAATACCAATTAGTATAGTTTATTCTTTCATCAGGCAAATTTTGAGCAAAATCCGCCGAGCTGTTTTTGAGAAAACAAGAATTTTGTAAGAAGACTCAATTTTACCCCGTTCCAATGGAACAATAACTCATATTTGCAACTCGATATGACATGAGCATTTTACCACAGTAGGTCTACTCTAATTGGAAAACTCATCTTATTCACGGATAAACAACTTTTCAGCAAGCCACTACAAAACAATAACAACAACAAGAGCAACGACAACAATAGCAACAACAACAGAAAATTTACTAGAATTTGATTAAATTAAACATGATTAAAACTTGAGAGCTTGTCTGATCACACTCAACTCCCTTTAATAATCGTCCGGGATTTAGAACGTTGCATTGGACCAGGAACATGATGATAAGAACAAAGGTACCTGGAAACTGATTGTGGGCGTGTGAAAGACAGAGTTGCTTGAAATTGACTTAAAACTGTACCAAAATTATGCAACGTGAGCTTTCATGGACTAACAGACATTCCACTTTTCATGAGAAAGTGAATTACTGCTTTGTCATTTTGATTTGACCAATTAGGTTGCCAATGTTATATTTGTAGAGGTAGAGATAGTCATAAAGTTTTTCTTTTTTTATAAAAAAGAGGCTCCAAACTTTTCTGAAATAGAATATTCATTAAAGGAAATCTGCCTTGGTTAAGTTTTCTTGAGAAACCGTTTTTTTCTTCTTCTTTTATTTAACGCTGCAAAACAGAAAAAGCTACACATTGAATTACGGTGTAACGTTCAGTGCTGAAAAAGATATAAAAAACCATGTTTCAGTGCCATATTTTGTGATCTTTTAGTGTCTGCTTTGCAAGTTTGAAATAAATTGATCAATAGTAACCAAAAATGTGCATTGTTAACGTGATAAACATGAGATACTGTGGTAAACCCCATTGGAATGGAGTAAAATTGAGTCTTCTTACAAAATTTGTGTTTTCTCAAGAACGGCTTGACAGATTTTGCTCAAAATTTGCCTGATGAAAGACTAAACTATACTAATTGGTATTATGAAAACAGTTTTCATTTTAATGCATCGGTTCCTGAGATATGATCAAAAACAAAAGTGATGCATTTTTATTGGGACACCCTGTATATTGGTTGAGATTGAATGACAGCCGAAATATTTATGTTTTAATTATAAATGGTATCCTTAAATACAGAACTAACCAAAAATCAAATTCAAATTAAATAGACAGGAGGACAAAAGCATGCTGATTTGTCATTGATGAAAACACTGTGACTATTTTTTATCTATTTTGAACGCTCGTCAGGCATTAAACTGCAGTACACAAAAGAACCAATATACCAAATGAAATGCAGTGATGACTAGTTGTCACAAAGATAGTGGTTCACATCCTTATATGCATGCGGGTCACATACAATGTGTACTTTTTAACAGTCTGCGTTAGGCTCTAATAAAAAAATATAAAACTTTGTAACATGGTGTCATTATTTCATTACAAGAGCTTTTTAATTGCACATATGTCACCAATAATGCCAACAGATACGTTATAATTTTTCTAATGGTCAAGAAAGTGTACAAATAATGAGGTAGATGGATGTTACCAAATGTGAGACTAACTTTATATAACAATATAATATATTTGGAAAAAATGTGAGACTAACTTTATATAACAATATAATATATTTGGAAAACAAAAATGTGTTTTTAAAGTAAAAATTTGAAAGCATATTAATGTCAAAAAAGCCATATGTTACGCTAGTACAAATACGTTACGTACATTTTATTACCCCTCTTGAAAATGCAATGCATTATAAAGGGGAATGCTATACCATTATCTGCCTATTGTAAAAGCTTACTCATCAAGTATAAAAAGTAAGTTGGTAAGTATTCAGTTTTGCCCATATACAATTTAGAAAAGAATCAAACAGACACGTTACGACAGATAAGTTAACTTAAAGAGGCGGGAATACAATGGTTAACAAAAATCAAGTATTTTAAAAAATCTCCCATGCACTGTTTATTCTTCAGAAACCATTAGAGTTTATGATTTTGTATGTTTTTCATTAGTTATTAGTAGTTCAAATTTTAAAATTTCTGAGACCAAATATGAACACTTTATCGAAGAATGAGCCTTATGGCTGACTAGGTTGGAACGAGACTCAGCCATGCATAAAATATAGTGTATAAGGCTTGGCATCCAAAGACATTCGCTCGCCCGAATGATATTCGCTCATCCTACCAAGAAAACTTGGCTCCAATGGGAAGCGACAAAATTTCACTTAACAAATTTCATGACATTCGCTTCACTTCAGATTGAATTGGAGGGAAGATCGCTCCAAATATTTTTGGGTTTATTTTTAAATAATCATAGCACTAAACATGCACGAGTGACATTCGCTTTCATCGATTGAAACTATGTTTGCGCAATGAGAGCGAAATTTGCTCTCTGTTTTAGCAAATAAGTCAGAGCGAATATCAAGAGTGAATGTCACTTGGCCGGCGAATGTCTTTGGACGCCAAGCCTAAGAAATATGGAGTATGAAACTTGACTGCTCTGAAGAAAGAGTAAAAATAAAACTCAAATTTGAGTGATTTTGGTCTAATTAGATCAACAATTTTTGCATTTTAATTTTGAGTCTGATCTTACTCTTTTGAAACAGTTATCACCTTTTCATTACTCCTATCGTGGTGTAATTATTTTTAGTGTGTGGTCTTTATTGACTAAAGGCTTGGTTTAGAGTTTTTCTTGTGTAGAATATTACCAATTTTGTGCAATACATATTCTTTTATTCAAAACATATCTCACACATCTATGTGAAAATGACTATTTCATGATAGACTATTCAATGCAATTGCAAATAAAAAAGTATTCTACACAACATCAATTATCAACATTACATCCCAATTCTAATCTAAAAGTGCATAAGTTAATGAAGGGAAATAGCTTAAACATGTATAGTTGTTGCATCGAATATTCAGGGTGTTAAAAAGCTCTAAACCAAGCCTAAGGGAAACATCTTTCCTTCAAGCATGTTTCAAGTAGATGTACATGAAATAAAATCCTATGTAAGCATGATTTATTTTTTATATTACACTTAGGGCCAAATCATAGTCGGCCTCCAAACAAAATTTTCGCTACCAAACATTTGGATGTGACGTCAAAATGACGATTGACTCCAAACAAAATAACTTTGAGAGTTGAGACCAAATAAAATTTTGCACTAGATTGCACATTCTATTGAATTGCCATATACATTGGACCAAATGTTTGCTACCCGTTCATACTTTAAGTTTGATGGTAAATATTTGGTGACGTCACAACCAAATGTTTGGTAGGAAAAAATGTTGTTTTCTCTATAGATTGTGTAAGTTTCTACCTTACCGGCAGGTACCAATATATAGGGTGAGTCAAAATAAAGTGTAATCTAATCAGTGATTTTATAGTTCATTTCGTTCTTTTTGCAAAATTGTTCTGTATGAGATGTCATATTTCATTAGCTTTCATAGTAAATTTATTGTGTTGAAATTGGAAAAAGCATTCTTAAGTTATAGTCATTTGAGTGGAGGTACCCAATTTGAACGTCGAACAAACTACACTATTTAGTTTACGTGCATACAAGGCCGTCCCCGGGGGTGGGGGGGGGGAATGTGACATCCCCCAATCATTGGTTCTGGCAAAACTGTGCTGCTGTAGGCAAAAAAAGAAGGGGGAAGAAAAAAGGAGAGGGGAGAAAGAAGGGAAAAGAAAGGAAAAATTAAGGAAAGGAATAGAACGAAAAAAGAAAAAAAAAAAAGACAGCTTATGTTGACCTGCTAAGGAAAACAGTCTTTTTGTCAGCAAACTGTAAGCTGCTTTCGTATTTGTCAAATTTAATTGAAATTTTCAGGATTTAATATTTTTACTATAATAGTTTGAAAATATTAAAAATTATATACCTTTTTTTTGACTTGGGATGAAATACACTGGACTGAAAAAGGTGTTTCACTCAGCTGAAGTGTGGGAATACATTGACCACCTCTAATTAGTAACTTCTGTTGAATTTGGAACACTCAGTTACATTTTACTGGCATGAAACTTAATGCGAGATGTCTATTGATTGCTCCAATATTTCGCAAAATATTTATTCAATTTTCTGCTCTGATAAGGGATTTTTCTTAAAATTAAGGACACTTTTATTTACAAGTTGAAAAAACTGCTGCATAGATAAATTTTGGAGACCTTTTCATTAAACTCTTATAGAGTGAGTGATTCATGCCTGAGAGTTAAATGAAACAGCCTCAATTGACCAATCAGAACTCAGGATTTTATTCTGTGGCAGTAGTACTTCAACTCCCAAAGCAACCCCCCCCCCCCACCTCGGCTCTTTTAGGGTTAAATATAATATACAAAACACTTTCAATGCATTTGATAAATAGGATATAATGTAAAACTAAATATTACAAATTTGTTAATCGGATTGTGCTGCTTTTTCTTCTCATTTCAGCTGAGCAACCCATACTTCCTTTCACTATATTACATTATTCAAACAACTTTTTCTGTGTCATCACTTACGCAGCTGCACACAAAATGCCAGAAATAGATGGTAAAATAGACTCTTATATCTACTTAATGCATTACTGAGATATACTGGAGAGATTTTATTGACGACAAGAGCCCTGGGAGATGGGGATATCTATCTTTCTGGAAATGCTTTCCACATGATAATTTACATCTTCTATATACTTGCACCAATATAAATTGTGAACTATTAATTCTATCATCAGATAATTAATCATATTCACCTCTATGTAATTTTCTTTCAGAAAGAAGGGGAAATCACATGATAAAAATGGTGGCAACATTTCAATTATTAAAAATCAGTTGAAACTGTTTTTCAGCATATCTGTCGTTATTATTGTAGAAGGGTTGCAATGATGTCTTTGGTCTAAATGGCTATCTTGGCATCATCATAACTAGGCTAATTTCATAAAACTAGCTATAGTTTTTGCCTAAATTTCAATTCACAAAAGTAAGTGAAACCTGGCTAGAAAGTTCCCACAAATATTATAACTAGAGTCTTCCAAGTAAATGCTACACTAATTTATAATTGCTTAAAATTCTTTTCATAAAACAGATGATTTGCTTATAAATGACCTGTAGCAATTTACAACATTTTAGTAAGAACCTATATTGGGACCATATTATCCCTATATTAATTGGCAAAATTTGTGCAGTTTTAGAAAACTAAGGTATATAGGACATGGATTATTATCGGCAATAAATAAATAAAGGAATGAATTAAGAATTCAAACACGCTACAGAGTTCACAAATCAACAAGGATGCATCCATGTGTCTGTATATATTTATTGCGTGAGGATCGCCTAAACTTACTGGATTAGGCTCACAGCTTAAATACTTGTTTCTTTGCCATTTTCAAATGTTCCCTAGCACCATATCTCTTTATATAGGAGTGTACCATTGTTGATTTGTGAAGAACCCACAGTTGATATTCAAATTAGTGCATTACGCACAGCATAGCATTCACGAAAGTGCATTTACGTAGTACACATAAGACAGCGCACTGTCAATCGCACGTCAGCAATTGAGAACCTGCAAAGAACAATTTCAATTTGCTATTCAGAATGTTGAGTGACTTGCAGAAATACTTGTTGAATATAAATAAAACTTTAGTAAAATAGACACTCAAAGTAGTCATTTTGTGGTGTAGCTTTTGCCACACAGCAACCTTTGATGGGACATAATTTCAACTGCTGGTGATGTTCATTGGGCATCTTTCTTATCTTTGAGGCATCTTTTAATCTTTAAAGCAAGATTTTTGTAGAAAATAGTGAAAATGATCAAGAGGGTAATTTTATAGCTTTTTTGTGAAGGATAGTCACATGTACTTTAATGAAATATTTTACCAAGTGTTGTAAATAAATATTTGCATCCTCAAATTAATTCAATTTGAAAATTACACCAATTATGCATTTATTTTTAGTTACATTAACATGCATCAAGTAATTATTGACTAAAAACATTACAAATTAAGTTTGTCTTTAAAAATGACACAGATATAGCACAACATTCATAAATCAATGCTGATACAGAAAAACCTGTCATTAAATCACCTGTTCCACTTCGTAAGGTGAGTGCAAAAGTCGTATCTGCAATAGCTGCCCTTTGTCAATAATTTGGATTGCACACAATGTCCAGTCTTGGGTAAGTGGTTCTTGAAATACAAGGAGAGTCACAAATTTCAAAATTGAGTTTATGACATTTTTCAATTCTCTATAATCTTAGCTTTTGAATGATACTGTGTCACACTTTTTTCTCAACTTTCTCCATTCTTCATTTAGAGATCGAAATCCAAAGCAGTACACTGAATATATTGCATCAAAAGTTAGCTGCAAATCGATTTCAAAGATACTGATTACTACAGTGTATAATAGCAACAATTAACTGTGAATAATTGCACTTCCCGGCAAAGTTGACCTTCAAAACTTTAGTTGTCGGTAAACACTTATGCAAGAAGGCGTTTTATGTCAAAAAACGAAATTGGACTTTTCATCCTATTTTTACTTTAGATGCCATTTATTCAAAACATAGATTTTTAACTTTCCTCTAATTTTGCCAGAGCAGCCGACAAATAGTTCACCTGAAGAACCATTTTAAGAGCCACTGACATAATTGGGAGACAAATTTCAAGGCTTTAGTCGCATTCTAGTGACAATTCTATAAATAAAAATCACGTAAGGCAACCATTGCAGATATGACTTTCTTGCACTCACAAAACTACTTAATCTTCAATAGTCTGCAAATCTTGGGTGATAATCAGTCATCCAAATGAGACATCCCTGGGAAGCCTGGAAAAAATCGAGTACAATTCTAGTACACATTCCTCAGGTGCAAATTTGGAACACAGATTCGAGTACAATTTAAGTACAATTTGAGTACAATTTAAGTACAATTCGAGTACACAAATTTGTACTTAAATTGTACTCGAATTTGTGTTCCAAATTTGCACCTCAGGAATGTGTACTAGAATTGTAGTTGATTTTTTTCAGGGATGACTTAAAGGATTCAATACTAATTATTAGCTCACTTTCCTCTACTTTGTTTTAAATCAGGGCATGTGCAATACATCCTCAGCAGTTAACAGATTTTTATCAGCTTAACTCATGAAAATGTTGTCAAGCTTTGATTAACTACCTTGACTCATTAAATATAATAGATTATCCATGAAATTGACATTTCTGTAATCTTTCCATCAAATACTTAAGTTAGATCTTGAACATGTGCAAAACTTGAGCAAAGTTTGAAAATATTAATGTGTAGTAAAAGACAATTTTTGCTTGGTGTCATGTAAAGCTTTTTAAAATGATATATATTTCATAACCTGAATGATAGCAAATTCTTATGAAACTTCAATCTCAATCTGTACATCGCACATCTACATGCATTTAGATTAAACCAGACTTCAGCAAATGATCATAAGTGACTGGGCATGTACATACGCCTAGTTATTTCAACTCACATGCACACCCCAGCATATCAATACGCGCAACTGGAGGAAAGTCAGATTGACGCACAACCGTGTGAACACAATCTGCTCTTCAGAAATGTACATGATCTAGATGCATCTAGATTTGATGCTCCCATGTGGAGAACTCCGTTGTAACTTAGATGCATGAGTGTGTTTAGTGCATTTTTTGTCTTTAACAAAAAAAGCCATTTAGTATCAAAATACATGTTATGTATTCTCTTCCAGTTTTGCATCTTATTTATTGCATAAAACTAGAACGTGCCCTATAGCTTTAAAATGCTTGTCCTAAAATTGTTGTTGTAAGGCAAAAAAAAAAGAAACAAGTTCGTTTCTGGTAACCTACGTGCTTTTCTGTTAAGTTACATATTCCCTGTATTTTTTTTTTTCATATTTCGTATTAGAAAAAATCTTTATTTTTGATAAATAAAACAATTCTGTTAAAAAGCTCACTGGAGACTAAAAAACTTCATTACAATTAATTATTCATATGTGAGAGCCAGCGAAATATTTAGCGCTTCTATGGTACTGGCTCAAAACTATTTTCCACAACCATATTACCCGATGCAGAATTTACAGTCATATATACAATGGTCGAACAAGCACGAATATATATGCTTTCGAGATAAAATTTGGGTCAGATTAATATGAATGCATGCTTGTTGATGTTTGTGGCTTTACAATCTGAATATCAGCTGACCAAGTTAGTATTTTTTGTATTAAAAAAAAAGAAAAGAATAATAGCATATCGCATTGCATTTTCGAAAAGTAAAAAATAAAAAAGCGCATATCGCATTGTACTTTTCAAGCATGTTACCAGGAACAAACTGGTTGTTTTTTTTGCCTAATCATGCATTAATTCATATTTTCCCAAAATGTCACTTGAGACACATTTGCATTCATGTTCTTATTCAGATTAATTAAAAGGTTACAACCCTTACGGAAATGTAACAGATCCAATACATGCTTGTTTTCAGCTCGAATATGAATGTAACATGCACGTCTTTGCTCATTTGACACAAACTGTGCTCGTATGAGCTCAGAATGTGCTCAGTTATGTAATAGCACATAGTTAAATTGTAAGCGTCAAGATCGTTTAAGATCATAATTTTGAGCAAAAGTAACCAATTGCAAGTTCAAGCTCACATTTTTACAAGCTTACAAGTTTGTCAATTTTCAGAACGAGCTCAATAAAAATGTTAGTAAATAAGAGCTTGTATTTGATCATAAATTTTGCACTTGGAAATATAAATAATAAAGTGTACGAGCACGTAAATTTTAGACACTCTAATATGTTCAGAAATTTTGCACATAAAATTACGTTCAACATTTAGGAGCTCGTAAATTTTAAGGTCGGAAATGCTAGTTAACTTTGCACTTAAGAAAAAAATTGTGTTTGTTAATTCAAACTCTTTTGGGGCATTTTTGCCAAATTCATAAGTTTGGTCAAAAACACTTTTCTAAGAACAAAATGCAAATAATTTATAAAGATATACTAGACTTTTACCTAGAAGCAGTCATTGCAAAGTGAATTATACATCCATCAGTTAAATATTAATTCAAACCCAAAAATCACAAGTTGGCTTCAGTAGCTCAGTTGGGAGAGCATCAGACTTATAAACCACCAAAGGTCCATGGTTTGAAATCTAAGGTTTTAGACTGAGGTAAGTGAAAGTAGTAAAGGTGGAAGTAGATTTGCTATTCATGGTGTTTTGGAATGCGTATCTGTGATGCGTATCTGTGTTGAAAGAATATAAACCCCAGCAGACCCTTCTTTATGAGCACGTTAACGAGCTGGTTATGAGCATGTTAACGTGCTTGTTATGAGCACGTTAATAAGCTTGTTACAAGCGCATTACGTGCTTGTATTTGAAACAAAACGCGCCCGTATTTGAAAGTGCAACAAAACACACTCGCATTTGAAACAAAATGCGCTCATATTTGAAACAAAACGTGTTTGTATTTAACAAAACGCTATTTGAAACAAAATATGTTCGTATTTAACAAAACACGCTCGTATTTGAAACAAAGCGTGCTTGTATTTGAAACAAAATGTGCTATTACGAACTAGAAATACAGGCTTGTAACATGCTTGTAACAAACTTGTAAATGTTGCATGTTACAAGCTTGGAATTGCTCGCTTTTTTCATTGAGGGTGATTATCTATTTGTCAGGTCAAAAGGTCGACGTGAAAGCAAAATAAAATTTGCTCACAGTTTTATTGAGGTTGTAAAAATGTGTGCTTGAGCCCACAATTGATTACTTTTGCTTGGAATTTGGACACTTTTTGATCATTAACAAGCTTGAGACGTGCTACGACACATCTGAGCTTGTTCCTCAAATCAAATCTCCTCAATGTCAACGACATGTATACGGTTGAACTGGGTGTTTTCATGTACAGATTTAGTATCAAGGATTTGCCGAGATCATTTAAGGGGTGAAAGCACATCACTCAATGTTGAGTTTTTGCAAATTTATTTTGTACCATAACTTTTGAACAAAGTGCTTAAATTTA
>JXSR01S020458.1:127418-141485 GCA_000969725.1 Ophiothrix spiculata | reverse complement strand
TGTTTAAATAAGCAAGTAGATGTTTTGAAATAATAGTTTAAGAAACAAAGAACAATGCTGGTATTTTCTTTTTGTTATTTGTTTGTTTTTGTTGTTATTATCTCTTGATGTTCAAATCAGTTTTCAGGAGTTTTTATACCCAAGTGGAATCATGACTAGTACATTTTAATCCATCTCAAACAAAGTAAAAACGGAGGGTAATTCAGATTGCTTGTTTGAAGACACTTCAGAAATCAGACATATCAGTCATGAAAGCCACTTGTCATACTCCAAACAAAATGGAGTACACTTTATTCAAGAAACCTTTCTTTTATTACTGCCAGGGTAGAGAAGCCGATCCATCAAATGCATTTGACTTCCATCTACAATGCAAAAGGCCTTTTGAAACAACAAATTGAAAAGGCAAACCAACCAATCTACCTCAAGTATTTCGTAGAATCTTACTTAAAGATGTTGGCATAGGACCAATAATAACCACTGCCTTTACTAGTCAAACATTTTGGATGACATAAATGGGCAGAATTAGAAGGCTTAAACAAGGATGATTAATATAGAACACAATTAGTTTTTAAAGTGCTTACAGCTATGTACAGTTAGTGGGTAAGGGATTCGGTGTTAGGGCAACTGCTGTCTACAGGAGATAGCATTGGGCGGATATCTGTCATTTACAGTAGATAGCAATGAGCGCTTAAAGGTACATGGTCCGATTTTCCAAATTTTAGTTTTCACTTTCATATGAAAGATCACTACTTAAGATGCTTCAATTTCAAATTTCAGTTAAATCGGAACAACCATTTTGATTTTATGAGCAATTTTGTATTTTCCATTTGCCTACACTTTACTGTGTAAATAATATTATTGTTACCATAATATTAATAATTTAACATATTTTCACTTATATCTCCGAAATGCAACATGTTTCAGCCGTAAAATTTCACATTGGTAATGAGAAAAATATGAGGAATATTTTGGTACCAAAATCTCGAAAAGTTTGAAAAAATGCTGACCCAATCGGACAGGGCTCCTTTAACTGCCATCTAGAGTAGATAGCAAAGAGCAATTAATTGTCACCTACAGTAGATAGCAATGAGTAATTAACTGATATCTACAATGGATAGCAATGAGTAATTAACTGATATCTGCAGTGGATAGCAATGAGTAATTAACTGATATCTACAATGGATAGCAATGGGTGATACTGCTATCTACAGTAAATACCACTGAACAATTAACTTATCTACAGTTGGTATCAATGGGTGATTAACTGCCATCTACAGAAGATAGCAATGAGTGTTTAACTGCCATCTACAGAAGATAGCAATGAGTGTTTAACTGTTATCTACAGTAGATAACAATGAGTCATTAATTGCTGTCTTAGATAGCAATGTGTGACTGCCATATACAGTAGATAGCAATGAGCGTTTAACTGCCATCTACAGTAGATATCAATGGATGATACTGCTATATCTATAACAGTAGATAGCAATGGGTGATACTCTTTCTACAGTGGATATTCTCATAGCATATTGCAAAACAACTATCTCTGTCCGATGAAGTAAAAAAAAGCCAACCCTCTCCAAAATTTGTTAGCAAAAGTTTGAGAAAACATTTAAACTATAATTAGCACAATTTTCTATCCACTAACAACATAACACTGTAGTTTAATGGCCAATTATTTCCGAGTTCTCAAGCACTTTAAACAACAAGCCTTGCACTAATCTTGAGATTTAACAAATTGGATTGACCATGGGCAATGACCTACTTTGATGGTGTGTGAGTGTGAAGATTGTAATATAGTTGGCGCTTAGGATAGGCTAATGATATTGACATGCATTACCATTCAACCCAGGCTAATATTATGACAAAATTATGCTGATGCTGAAGAAATGCATATTTGAAAAAAAAAAAGCTTTGTCAAAGTTTTGAAAATTTATGACACAACAGACCTTTACGCTACTTTTTAAACAATTAATCCACAAAAATGGGAGTGGGGGACTTCAATGTGCTTTAGGCAGGCATGTGTTACTGCAAACAAGTATCAACCATAAAATACCAATTTTCCAAGAAAAATGAGCCATCTATGTACCAAAACACTTCCATGCCAAATTGTACTAATTTCATTTAAATTTTCAAGAATTGTAAAAATGTCAAAATTTTAGCTATTTTGGCACACATTTTGGACAAATTAAAACTTCAGAATGACTACATAATGACCAGTAAGGTGTATACTACTATACACCTTACTGGTTGGCTAGGGTATACCTTTGCAGCATAGTAAAAACTGGCCATGAGTCAAAGGGTTAAGAAGTTTCATGATTTAGATCGTGTTCTTAAGAAAGTCACACAATCAGATGATTAACTTTACATCTTTATGAAACCTGAACTAAGTGTAGTTTAAGTTACGTTCAAAATTTTAAGGTTAATTTTTCAGAGATAATAGCCAAGTTTTTCATTAGGATCTAAAGTGTACTTTTCCTGATATCCTTACTTACTAGACAAGTTGTAGACTATTATTTGTGGATTTAATTTGTGAATGTGTCAAACAAAGCGATCACACAGTCCATTTTGGGTAAAAAATATAGTATAAAATTTGACCGTTTTGGCTCTCTCTTTTTTTTGCATTTTGAGCATATTATTTCCTGAAAATACATTTATATTGATAGTTGATTGTATTTGTGCAATATTGTACTCAGCGTTTGAAAGAAATTTCCTAAATATGACATACCCAGAATTCAGGGCAGCAAATTGTACGGGAGCAGGGAGCACCGCTCGCAGGAAGCAACAGAAGAAATTAAGGAAATTGTGCCTTTATGAGAAAAAATTAAAACGAGCTGATTGATGAAACTTTGGGCTTCAAAAATTTTCTCCTGAGGAAAAATAATAATTTTATGCCTTGCTAATATAATAGCTTAATAATGCTATCTAATTAACCCAACACCTCTGGTAAGGCCTGATCACCCAAGTTTAGCAACCATTCCATTATACCATAATACACTTTGACACTCCAGTCAATGATGAAATACCATACAGGTGTCAAAATTCTCTCTTCTGTTTGTTTGATCGAATACCTGCATCATCATCTTTTATTAAACCCTTAAAAATTAAACAAGTTTTCAAATATTGAAATTTAAACTCTGGGTACTGGAGGACTAAGAAAGAATATGCAGTTCATATCTGCTTAATTATGCAACATTTATCCAATTTGAATACCATTAATGTTGAGCTGGCATAATATGTGATCATCCCCACAAACCTGCAGATTCAAAAACAATATATCTTCAGTCTTAAGGGGCATTGGACAAAATTTTGACATTTTGTTTGTGGATGATATACACTTCCTATGTTAGAAAATAACCGTCAATTACCAGATATCGGGAAAATTTTGATCAAAACCTTCAAAAAAGTCAAAAATTTGAATTTCATTTAATTGATAATTTTGGGTATGAGGCTATTCTCTAAACGTATTTATTGATGCTATACAATGAGAAAGAGCCAAAGATTTGTTTATTATAAAACATTCTTTTTACATCATAGATTGCAGAAACATCAAAAGAAATTTTTAATTTTCATTAAATCTCCTGAAAAGGCCAATTCTAGAAATTCAACTATACAGGGCAGTATTTATCGTTGTCGACAACGATAATTAAAAATAAGAGAATATCTAAATATTTTGATATATAGGGTTTGAATTTGACAATGAAACTTTGCATGCTGTCATTACTACCACGAATACTTCAAAAGATGCAAAAATATCAAAATGTTTGGGGAAAAGTTTGGGGATGATGCTGAACTTGTCCAATGCCCCTTTAAACTGATACATACACTCCCGGTCAAAAGTGTTTGCGCCAAGTTGGTTTGCGCACACTTTTATATGGCCAAAACGTAATTATTATATTAAACGACTAAGACTCTGAAAAAATTCTTGTTTTTTATAGGTGCCTAATGCATCCAATATAAAGAATCTATATTTCCTTTGATATTCGATCTTCCATAACCATAAATATTGCAGATTTCCTGGACCATACACAAATACATCACATGTACACACTTTTTAATGTGTATCTATGTAGTTTATTATTCAGAGCTCGAGGATTGTGATGCATGGTCACATATTTGCATCTATATTAACATGTCAAGACCTTGACAGAATTTCAAATCTGCAAAAATCACAAAAATGCTGACTTTACTAGAGGTTTAGGATGGACAGTCACATATTTGCATCTATTAACTTAGTCAAGTCCTTGACAGAATTTGTTAAACAGAAAATAACAAGCAGGTCTGTAAGTTGATTAAGTATTGATGCTCTCCTTCCATTTAACACTTTGTTCAAATGTCAAAGTGGTGGAGGTGGGAACCAAATTTCTAGGAAATAGACACAGTGTAATAAATGTCATCTCCACCTCTTTTATTGCTCAAGTCTGAACAAGGCCTAGTCTGAACCACGCCTAGTCTGAACCAGGCCAAGTTTGAACCAGACCAAGTCTGAACCAGACCTAGTCTGAACCAGGCCTAGTCTGAACCACCCCAACTTGGTCATCTCATTTTCAAATTGTAGGTTGGTGTGTGTGTGTGTATTTTCATATCTTTTTTTGACCCTCTGCATCTTTTTCATTAGCAGAAGCATGCTAGCTTATACTTTCTGCTCTATAGGTACTGCACATTATTTTGCTGTTAAATACACACTGGAGGATAAAATTGAAAGCTGACTTTCCAGGTTCTATCAAAATACTAAATCTTTTCACATTCACAATCAACCAGTATTTCAGACCCCAAAATTAGTATCAGTTACTAAAGCTGTCAAAGAATAAAGACATAATGCAAACTCTTATGTTGTTTGCTGTTCAGTATTCTAAATACTGGAATTTCTGCACAATCAACCATATTAGAGATATGGTAAATTGAGCAAAAGTACACAATACTTTCAAAGTGTATTATGGGACATGCGAAAGTGGACTATCCATTACTGTAGTGTGCTATGTCAAAAATCGTGAAAATGCTCGCAAGTCCAAATACTTCAAAGATGCAGGTTACATATGGGGATCAAATCACTACATGGGCAGCAGCTCTCAAGTGGCCTGCTAATGGTACCCCTCGCTTGGGACAACAGAGGTCATAGGTTTGAATCCCGGTGAAAACGCGCTTCTTTCTCCTATGACGTATTTGGGCTAGAAAATGGACGTCTTTCAATACAGTGTAGGGGTTAATTTAACAAATGCAATTGATGTACCTTACTCCATGAAGAGGGCATGTTGTCCGCAATTTGCGATGCATTATCGCTCTGTAGAGTGAATTTACTGCTTTATGCATCTGTGCTTTTCACATTTATCGGTGCGCATTTTTTTTTAACTGTGTCTGTTTGACAAAATAGTGCATGCATATTTAAGCTCAAGACAGAGGGTTTACCTGGCAAATCTGTGCAAAGGGCGAATAAGACAATTGAGTATCACCTTAATAGGTTTAAAAGGAAAGGAAAAACCAAGGCACTCCGACCTATTCACACATCCCATCCCAGTCCCTAGGGTTGTTGTGACTACATGTTACAATCCGAACATGAAATATTGACCCACCTAATCTACTCAGATGCTGGCATCTCAAATTGTGCTAAATATAAGTACATCAATGTGTATTATATTTTAGCACATCATAACTGGCATTAACCCTCTATCTGCTACATCTTTCAAAGATCTAAAAACCAGAAGCCAAAAATCTTTGTCATGTGTTGTTGCAGTTGTGATTATTAACTATTATTTTTTTTGTCTTTTGCCTACTCAGTCCTGGAGGTTCAAGGTTAATTATGTTATGGTTTAATATTGTAGCTAGGTTGATTAGATTTAGACACATTTTCAACACGTATCAATCAATCAATCAATTGTATGTTCCAAGTTAATGTGGCACAGCAGAGGAAGGGTGGCTGTGACAACTATTACTGGTTGCCATAAGGTATCGTAGCCGATACCGGCTTTTTTGAGGAAAGATAAAAACACAATTTGATTTTTGTAATATTTTCTTCAATACGTGACCCAATAGAAATACACATAAAAGTATCCTAAATTTGCGTTTTAGAAATCCCTCGTCCCTAAATCTAGTAACTTTTATCAATTGTGTCCTGTGCCGCCTGTGGCACGGATACCCAAGGAATTTATAAAGGGGAACCGATACTCTCCGCCATTTTGATTTTACCGCTGTGTAAATCCTATGGAACGTCAGCCATCTTGGATTGTCGCTCATGGAGGTTGAGTTGAGAGTCTTCGCAACGGATTAGCGGGAAAATTGGCGTACTTTGATCAGAGTAAGTCGTAATACACGCTACTTGAAACGCAGACACGGTTTGCACGTGAAACAAAATGCACACGCTGTATATGCGTCAAGTGAAGATTTACGCAATCTGCTTGGATATCGAGCCAAATTCAATAACTCTGCTCCATGAGCGACACAAGATGGCGGAGAAAACAGGTTCCCCTATAAAAATTCCATACAGATACCACATACTTAAAAATACTAAATAATGAATTGGCTAGCTCAGTAGTCACAAAATATATAAAAACGTATTAATAACGATTCAAGTTTGATTAGCTTAGTAATTGCAGATTTGTTTTCATTAAGGCATTCATGTGTGATTTCTACATTTGGGTGTTTTGTTCTAATTCAACTTTCATTAGTTAAATAAATGCAGATTTATTTTCATTTAAAGGCCTAAAAAATGTTTGATTGGTGTAACATAGAAACAAAAATAGGGTAGGTAGGTTGGATATTTTTTAAATTTTTCAAAGTCTATGTTTCACATAAAAGAACACATCTTCACTTTTTCTGTAACACATCCTTTATTTGTCATTTCGAATGTCTTGCAAGCCATATCTCAGGCCCCCATGAATCGATTCCCATCAAATATGAGATTTTGAGGTTTTTTACCATGCTCAAAAAATTAAAATATTTAGGGTCGGCAGTAAAAATAGGGTCGGTCAGGTTACGCCAATCGAACAATCAACAAACAGGCCTAAGTCATTCTTGTCTAATTTCTGGGGGGGGGGGGGGGTACTCAAAGTTGGTTTGGGTAGGGATGTGCCTCTGTGAAATTTAAAAAGCAACCCATCCAAACACCAATTTTAAAGAAAAAGTGAGCCATCCACACACCAAATCCCCCAAATTTTGAGTTAAATGTATTCAAAAATTGCATGGTTTTACCCAAATTTGTGCTATTTTGGCACAACTTTTCAAGAAAAATTGTAAAAAAACATGTTCTAATTTGCAACATTTACTGCAAAGTTGGAAACATTTGAAAAGAAAACTTATCAAAATACCACATTTTGTGAAGAAAAATGACTGATTAAAATATCAGAGCCTGATATTGCTTCCGAATTTGCGACACATCCCCACAACCCATTTTGTACTAAGCAGCTCCAGGTGTAATTTCTACATATGCTTGTTATGTTTAATTTTAACTTTCAGTAGTTTTGTAAATACAGCTTTATTTTCATTAAGGCATTGATGTGTAATTTCTACATTTGGGTGTTTTGTTCTAATTCAACTTTTATTAGGTTAATAAATGCAGATTTATTTTCATTAAGTCATTCTTGTGTAATTTCTGGGGGGGGGGGGTACTCAAATTTGGTTTGGGTAGGGATGTGCCTCTGTGAAATTTAAAAAGCAACCCATCCAAAAACCAATTTTCAAGAAAAAGTGACATAGATCCAAACACCAAATCTCCCAAATTTCGAGTCAAATTTATTCAAAAAAAATCGCATGGTGTTGCCAAAATTTGTGCTATTTTGGCACAAATTTTGTAAAAAAAATGTTCAAATTTGCACCATTTATTGCAAAGGTTGGACAAATTTGAAAAGAAAACTTATCAAAATACCACATTTTATGAAGAAAAAGGACTGATTAAAATACCAGAGCCTGATATTGCTCTTGAATTTGCAACACATCCCCACAACCCATTTTGTACTAAATCAGTTGTAATTTCTACATATGCGTGTTATGTTTAATTTTGACTTTCAGTAGTTTTGTAAATGCAGATTTATTTTCATTAAGTCATTGATGTGTGCCTTCTACATTTTGGTGTTATGTTCTAATTCAACTTTCATTAGTCTAACTAATGAAGATTTATTTTCATTTTCATTAAGTCATTCATGTGTAATTTCAACATGGTGTGTATAATTCAACTTTCATTAGCCCAACAAATATAGATTTATTTTCATTAACTCGTTCATGTGATTCATTTGGATAATATGTTTTTAATTGTAATGAATTGATGCATGATAGTTTAAGGTGCATCTTGAACTACTGTACTTGGAACTGTTAATGAATTACTGACACAGCCATGTCAAATTGAAGGTTTAGGTAATGATGATCAATTTAAGTTTAACTTTTGCTGTTGAATTAATAAAGATGGTTCGTACTATTGCCACGTAGAGGCCGCTCATCATGCAAATGGAAGAAAGTCATATCTGCAATACACCTTTTCAAAACACAACTTTCTGAGAATTTCCAAAGCTGATTTTACACTTTCCGACAATTGCTGACAGAAAAAGTGACTCTTCAACACAATAGTTAGAATGTAAAGTTTGCGTTCTCGTTATCTGGTTGCGTACGAATTCGAACTTGTAATTGGGGTTAGCACTAACGAGTCACTTTTAGTGAGTTGACTGGTAATTGTAAGCTTAATCAGATGATTTCAAAAGGAATTTGAACTCTTTCTGTCAAAAGGTGTTCAAAATTAGTGCCTCTATATAAGCGTGTATATGTCTGAATATAATTATTTTTTAGTGCACTGCAAATGCGAGACAATTTTCGGAAAATTTTGTATACAAAAAAGTACATGCTAATGAGCTTGTACGTGATTGGTTGATAAAACGGCCACGTGATCGACGTTCCAAAGATTTCCGAGTGGATTTTGAAAAGGTCTATGGCTGCCACATGTTATATTTCCTAAACATCTGTCACTAAAATGAGAAACACTGTAAATTTGTCTCCATGTGTAAGTGGATTTTGAAATGGTGCATTTTTTTGTGCTAAGTGAAATGCAGGCTTTTTTCAGTGTTTTTGCCTCAACAAAATGACAAAACCCATCATTAGTCACACTGATTAGAG
The DNA here is from genome assembly GCA_000969725.1 of Ophiothrix spiculata. Lineage (NCBI taxonomy): Eukaryota > Metazoa > Echinodermata > Ophiuroidea > Amphilepidida > Ophiotrichidae > Ophiothrix > Ophiothrix spiculata. Next base: position 132,395 of record JXSR01S020458.1, on the reverse strand, counting down.
CTGTAATAAGGTTTTTGAGGTTGCGCCAATTCTTGCAATTTAAAGTGCTTACGCCAAAATCATGAGCCCAGGCCAAAAATTGGTCATGAATTTAAGGCAAGGAGAAGAGTCTTTTTAACAGATTTTCAGAAATCTGTTGTGCCAATTTTCCCGGTTCCTGCGTCAATGGCGCGCCATACAGCCTTAGCAAGAACACTGACAAATTGACAATGATACTTAATTTTTGGAGCATGTAAACTCTTCTTTGTTGTTGTTGTAGTAAACTTTATTTAGACATGTATGCTGAAGAGAGGAGATCAACAGCGACCCATGAACCTCTGTGCTTTTCGGCAAGCCAATTTTGCTTGGATTTTCTTCAAAAATATTCTGAAAAGTTCATATATTTTGTAAAATAACACTATGTTTTCCTAAATATAACAATAATTGACAGAATTTGGCCCAAATTTGATATTTAATTCTTAATTTTGTGTACATTTCAGTATGAATTGACTTGCACAATATATAATTTTTTAAGTATTAAATTCTGCACTTACCCATCTTCATCAGAAACGGTTAGCTCAGTGGGCTAGCGCGCCATGTTTTGAATCTTAGATTCGGAGTTCGAGGCTAACTACTGCCTCACTTTTTTTTATTATTTCAATTAGATCTTATAATTTTCTTTAAATCGTTCTTCAAGACACAACTTTCTTTTTCCCCTCCTTTTTCCTTAGTAAGATTATACCCTAACAGATAATTTGCTACTAATGTATATGATACTTCTTCGGCAGCCATACATGCTGATCCATGTGGAATTTTTACTCAACCACTTACAAAAATAGAGCTAAAATAAAGTTAACAACATTCAATTTCTTATATTAAGGACATGTTCCAAAAACCATGAGTGGTTACCGATTACAGCCACAGTGAGCTTCAAATAAAGTTGGTCAGCTTAGCCAAGAATGTAACATATATCAATGGAACAAATTAGCGATATTTGAGATTCTGTAAAAGACATTAGAAATCTCGTCAAGGCTGCTGGGCCAACATTGACCTCTTCTCTTTGTAAAAAAACATGGTTGTAGAGCGAAGATCTGGTAAACAGTCCACTCTAAAATGATCATATTAATACAACCCTTAATTCCTCTATTTAAAGCAATACTATAAAGTGTTAAAAATGAAGCGCCCCTTTTCACCCATGACTTATGATTTTATTAGCTTATTTAGTTTGGTTTTGGTAGATATTAATTCCCTCTAAACGATTGAACTTAAATAGGGTTACTTTTTCTGTTATGGCCATTTGTTGAATTAAATTCGAGATCCTGAATTTAATTCCACGTGTATTAGTATAGGAAAGCACTCATGTGCCTTTTGTCCATTTTGTTGTGGCATAACACGTTTTTGACAAAATACACTTGAAAACAAATTTGGATAGTCACATTCCTTCATATTAGGCTGTTTTTACTCAAAATATTTTTGATCAAAATCTTATGGTATTGCTTTAATTCAGGAATCTGTATCATTATCTTACTATCAACTTGACAAAAACTGAAAAATATATCCTTGAGGAAAAAAGATAACCAAATTAGTAAAAACTTTGTGAAATAGGAATTCTATAGCTACTTCAGATCAGTTGATTCACTAATAATTTCTTCATTCTTATACTATGCATATATTGAAAAGGAACTAAAATATCACAATCTAAGAACAAAAACCTGCTCTGCAAACGGAAGCATTATCTAAATGAAATGGTTATGATGATCTATCATCCTGGAACACATCATAAGCCATTTGATCTAAATGGAATATTGCTATACAAAACCGATAACTATTATTTATTATTAAAATGTTCAACATTTAATACAGCATATTACATGTGCTTCCGGCAAAACACTTATGAACTAATTAGACTGCATCCTAGCCCTGGAGAGATGGGTTAAATATGATACAAAGCAAAATCAGCTTTTATTTACAAGCTTGGGATAACCTACTTAAAAGTAACATATTTAAAAACTAGGCAATTCCAGGCAATTCATTTACACCATCACAGTGGAGCTCAAATTGAGGGTAACTAATTGAGTCCTTGCTGAACAAAATTGTCTTTGTACTAAACGCACAAAACCACCCTCTTGTTATATCAAAGGAATTTAAAGGAGTTTGGTGTAATTTTTCATAGTCTAGTTTTCAATGTAATATGTGTCCCGCTGCGGCAAAAGGGTGCAGTCGTCGGCTCCTACATGTAGCTCATTGTAACATATGATGTATACAAATACTATACATCAGATAATTGCTACAAGGAGCAACATGTACGAGCCGACAACTGCACCCTTTTGCCACGGCGGGACACATATAAAAGAAGACCATTCAAGAAATTAAGTTTCTAATTTCAGCTGAATCGGTCAAATCATTTTGACTTTATGGGTAATTTTGTAATTCAGAGCTGCCTATGTTACCGTGTTTAATTAATTATGGTTACCATAATGATACACATTTTCATGTATCTCCAAAATGGAACATAACTCAGCCATGAAATTTCACATGGGTTATGAGATAAATATGAGGAATATTTTGGTACCAAAATCTTAAAAAATCAAAAAAAAGGATTGGCAATCGGACCATGCTCCTTTTAAAGGGGACCAGTACTTGCCACCATTTTGTTATTGCTCATGGGGCAGAGCTATTTAACCTCAAATTTGTTTGAAAATAGGCCTGATTACAAGCTAGACATATCAAGTAAATCTTCACTTAATATGTACAAAGCATTCGCATTTGGTTTCCTGGTGCAGGATCTATTGCAACCAGTCACAAGCATCAAAGTTAGCGTGAGTTTCTGATGTAAATAATATTATTACGGTTCACAAATTGTGAAAGCTGTTAAAATGAGCACAGTTTTGTGCTTAGGGGTGCAGATTTCCAGGGGGGAGCAGGAAGCCTTTTTTTCTGTTTGCGGTGCGGTTGTGGTGCGTTTTGCACTGTAAGGGTACTGGTAGTTGTATAGCTTAAAGCACATAATTGAATGGTATTAGGTCGAAGTTGAGATTTAATTTTTTGGCATCAGTTTTCAATCCGGTTCCGCATGTGGTATGGTTTGAATCGATAAAATAGTTTTCAGCGAGAGTGATTCTTTTTATCCGTGAGGCTATCCGGAAACGCATGCATTTACTTGAATCAGTCCTTTATCCGTTTTTGGTCGTGTGGAAACTTTTCAATCAGAGAAGATTAAATGGAACCGCATTGAAAACGGACGGGCAAAATTGAATCTCACCTTCAACCTGATACCAATCAGCTCCATTCAACTGTGTGCTTCAAATTATACCACTATACTAGTACTCTTACAGTGCAAAATGCACCGGAACCGCACCATAAACGAATAAAAGGAATCTGGTGCTTATTTGGTTTATGTCACAGCACAAATGGTGAGGTCAAAAAGACAAGTAATATAGAAACGAACTTGCGAGGCCTAATTGGTCCTTCAATTTTTGGAGCCATATTCTGGTTCCAACATATTTCTTGACAGTCTTTAAGATTTCTTAATATTCAGCAAAATATGGGTTAAAATGAATAAATCAGAGTCAAAAGAAAGAAGTACCAAATTTTGATAAATTACAAAGATGATTTTGTTTTCTTTCCATTTCATTCTATAAACATTTGCACCTAGAAATCGGTCAATTTTCATTCAATTTCTGACAACAAATTAAGATTGTGTTAGTGATGGAATCTAGGGCTCACAAAAATAACAATCAGAAAATCTGTGTTAATGCGCTACTAATGCACTTTTGAAATATAATTTAGGGCTATACGATAAACTAATGGACATTTATGCCCTAGTTTGTTTTCTACTTTCTGGGTATTCACACGGAGAGTCGGCACTCACATCTGACACAATTTTTCTTGATTAATCATGATGGAATAATTAGCTGGTCTTTCATCAACTTTCATGATAATGTAATTAGTGCATGTGATGAAAATCCAGCTCACATGTACAAGTATGCATATACCCGATGAGCCGGTTTACCAGCTTTTAATTTTGATGTGTTCTGTCAACTTACAGGCATGGGCGCAGGAACAATTTCAATAGTCTTATTTATATTGGATGACAATAATGAAGCAATGAACCCATGGTTGATGGGTTATTTTGTTCTATTTAATCGACAGAAGTGAAAAATTCCTCATATATTTTTGTAAATTTGATCACAATTTTCAACAAATATGTCTTCGCCCAAAGACTACAACGTAAATGTCAAAATATGTTGATCGATCGACTGTTAAAATAATATTCTTTTGTGAATGCTGGTTATTGGAACAATTCAGACTTCTGTAAAATAAAAAAGTATATCAAGGGAAATCATTATCAAAGTTACTTTATGGGTTATATTGTCTTTTTAACTTTCTGGTTGGCTCGGGTCAGCGGTACAGATGGAATGGCAAGGGTTCAAAGGGTTACGAGCCAAATCTTTAACACAAAGAGAACCTACAGTATAGACAAATGCCAGTTTCATACTAAACACCTCACAAAAGATAAGTTTACACCTAGTCTGACCCCCATAAATCCAAGTAAGAGCCCTTAAAGTCCAACGATATTGACAGATATGACAAATATGGAATCTCAGCTAAATTTTGACCCCAAATTTGACACCAAAAACCATTACCATCATTTTACACTAGCCGTTTGAAAAATTTACTTCAATTTTCATTTCTCACATTTTGGGTATACCCGCAGTGTAATAGAGCATCACAACAATGCCTAGTGGAATCGATAGACAATCAGTGTTTTTTTTTTTTTTGTTTTTTTCATTTTTGCGTAGAGCAGAGCTGCTATGCAAAGTCAAACCAATTCAGTCTCGAAGTTTTACGTGAAATCCGATTATCAGCCTAACAACTGGTTCACGCTTTCTAAAATTTAGTTTTGAACCATGATCGAAATGATCACCATACAAAAGTATAGCATACACCGTTGTCAGGGGATGTGCGTGAACCAGTCACTGGGGAGGTTACATAATC
>JXSR01S020458.1:31965-52050 GCA_000969725.1 Ophiothrix spiculata | reverse complement strand
GGAAGGGTTTTTTCTTCATAGCGGTACATAAAGAGTGCGTTTTGAAGTTTGTTTAAATCAAATATATTAAGGGTGTTTAGATCATGAAAAATGATACGAGGTGGATGAAAAACTCTGCTCATGATTTATACATGTCTGACTGAGCCACAATATTGAATTTTTGTTATAAAATTTATCATATCAAACTGTCATGCCATAAAATATTTTTAGAGAATAAGGGCCAAAATATAGTCGCCCTTTCCAATCACTACCAAACATGTGGTCGTGACCTCAAAATGGCGATATACTTTAAATTTGATTGCAAATATTTGGTGACGTCACAACCAAATGTTTGGTAGCAAAAATTTTGTTTGAAGGCCGACTATGGTTTGGCCCTTAGTCATTTGTGTGCAAATCTATCGTAGTAGATGGGTAATAGTGATGTCATAATCAGATTAATTTCCCCGGCAACTGACACACACTATTTACATGGCTCTTGTTATCAATTTGAATTTTCCGCTCAAAGCGTACAAGCACCTGTGAATCCTGTGTGTATAGTTTGGACCAGTTGTTGCAGTAACTAACACTATTACATAATCACTTTGTCAGAATTGTCCGCATATATGTAACACATCGATGCAGTGTGTGATTAACCGAACACATCAGTAAAGTGTGCATTCTATGTGCATTCAAAATTGCGTTCGCAAAATGAGCGTATACAATAGAGGGTTTGCACGAATGTGATATGCACCCTTACTTACAAACTATTCTCTTTGTTTTTCCTTTGCTTGAGCTCCACCAAGATTTCCGCCTGCATTTTGAAAATATCAAAATCACTTTTGTAAGGGTAAAAACATAGTTCTTTTTAGCTGTCAAATATTTGATGCAACAAGTCTTAATGCATCTTCTAATCAATAACGGATGCTTGGTGTTGAAAATCACCAAACATTTGACATCAAAGAAATTTTGTGGTGTATTAATTTTTTATCACCAAGCTTCCATTATTAATAGAAAATACATTGGAACTAAAGTACCACCAAAAAGTAACACGACATAGTTTGGTACCCATTTTTACTTAAATTGGTTTAACTCAAGTACAAAAACGAGACACAGTAAGGAAAATGGTTTATTCCCCTGCATGTAGATGCCTCATTTACCCCAATCCAGTTAATAATAGCGGCATGGCTGCATTCCAAAGAACGAAAACATGTGATTCAAAAGTTGCAGCAATCGCATTCATCTTTGTAATAAGTGGCATGGGTATAAGGCCATTTATGGCGGGATTTTTGAAAAGATTATTTTACCACGAGGATCTGAACCCTATAGAACACTCATTGGCTCATCTTAAGTACAGAGTTAACAGGAAACTCAGACCAACAACACTGAATGGACTTAGACGCATTCTTCTGAGAGAGTGGGCCGCCATTGACCAGAACCGCATAGGGCGTCTGATCCACAGTATGAGGAGGCGTTGTATGGCCGTTGTAAATAAAAGAGGTGGACATACAAAATATTGAATAGCTGACAATAAACATGCATAAAAACATGATTAGTAAAACAAATAAAAAGGTTGAAAAAGAAGGTTGGTCATCTGTGAACATCGTATTGTCTTAAATTGCAACATTTTAAAATCGGAAGGAAATTTTTGAAAGCATGGTGTGTCTGACATATTGATTGAAATAGGGCAAATTTGGTATCAACATTTAGGAAAATAAATCAGCTTTCTTACTGTATCATGTTTTTGTACATCCGAATAACCATTTTCAGTTTGGTCGAGTACCAAACTATGTCGCGTTACTTTTTGGTGGTACTTTATATATCAGATTATAAGATAACAAAGACTTGTTGCACTAAATGTTTGATAGCTCAAAAGAACTATGTTTTGACCTTAACTGTTGATTTACTGCAACTTCGAATTTAATAAAATGCTACCGGACTTCTTACTTCTGCTCATGCGAGAATGTTGGACAATGGTGTCGTAAGTGTGACATGACGTCACATGCAAAACTTCTATTCTTTGATTTTTTACTGTACGTGAAACTTTTATTATCACACAGTTGTAAGCAACTGTTTATGTGAGAAAACATCTTAACATACCATTAATATTGGTAAATCATTTAAAACAATCCCCAGTCAGTCCAATGTTGGATTGCCTATTAAAGCAATTATAAGATTTTGATCAGAAATGGTTTGAGTAAAAACCAACCTAAAAAGAAGAAATGTGACCATCTAAAAGCGTTTTCAAGTGCATTTTGTCGAAAACTCGTTTTGCCACAGAAATATTGATAAAAAGTACATGCATGCTTTCCTATACTAATACATGTGGAATTAAATTTGGTATCCCGAATTTAATTCAACAAGTGGCCATAACAGAAAAAGTAAGCATATTTCAGCCAAATCATTTGGAGGGTGTTAATATTTACTAAAAACAAACCCAATAAACTAAAAAAATTAAAGGTTATGGGTGGTAGGGGGCGCTTCAATTTTAACACTTTATAGTATTGCTTTAAACTCCCTACACTTTAATTCCTTATTATTATTAATTAGCCTTGACCAAAGTTCAATTTTAATCTTAATTGTTTCAGATAACACCGCAAGTGTCAGCGGCTCACAGCTTCATGGGAACAAAGAAGTAAAACTTTGTGGAAATGTTGACAGAATTATAGAGTGAGCTTGACTATTATATGATGATTCTTGTAGATAGATTTTTTACAAAGCACCAGTACATGTTGAAACAATAGAGACGAGGGGCCATATCAACGTAGTCACGCTGAATTAACAAAATACAATTGTTGGAATGAAATCAACTGCAACCAAATATGAATCAACAATGGCAATTAAGCAATGAATTTTCTGATCAACATGGCAAACATTTCCGAATGGCAATGGGCATTGCACAGTGTCCAAACGAAGACTTAATAATTGTGGATTCTGTGGCAAAGCAAGTTGGAATATTCACTTCATCTGGGATTTTCAAAGCATATTTGAATTCAGATAATAAGGAAGGACAATTATTTATTCCTTCTGACGTTGCGATAACATCTGATGGCTGTATTGTTGTTGTGGATAAAAGCTCGCTAGTTAAAGCGTACGATTCAAATAATGGAAATTTCAAATTTGCTTTCAAAACTGTTTCAAATGAGCCAGATCAACAACACATACATGTTTGTCCCGCAGCTGTCAGAGTGCACAAGGAGAATGATGCTGTTGAGTACATTTTTATTCTTGACATATTGCGCAAAGTACTCACATGTCATACTAAAGATGGTACATACTTAAAAACCATTCATACAGGAGGGGCACCAAGTTATTTCTCGATCATCAATGCTAACCAGTTTTTATTCAGTGACTATTCTGACCATGTGGTCCGTTTGATTGTAAATAAAGAAAGTGATGCAACTGAGTTTAAGACCATCTTTAAGATTGAAATGCCCACAGATGGGCTTGGACGCAAAGCGAATCCAGTGGGCACCTGTATCGACTGGAATCTGGGCAGATTTTATCTTGCATTGGGCAGGCGACAAGGACATTGCGCAATACACAGTTATGATTTGAAAACGGGAGAATACATAGATTGTATTGCCAGCAATCTGAATAATCCTTTTAATATGATAATGTCTGATGAAGATAACTTGTTAGTTGCTGACAAAGGAACCATCAAAATATACAAACGAATTGTAACTAAAAGCAAAAAACAAGAAAGCGTAGGAGAGGATTAACACAGTGGCATAACTAATGGGCAGGAGATATCTGGAAAAAATGGCAAAAGATGGAAGAAAATCATGTAATATATAGCAAAAAATAAGCAAAAAATGTGGGGAAACCATCAGAAATATTAAGGGAAAATCAGAAAAAGTACAACAGTGTGCTGCTGAGAAATTTGAAGTACCACCCATACAGATACCAATTTTCAAGAAAGAGAGACCCATTCATATACCAAAATCGCCCACATTTTGAGTCAAATTTATACAAAAATAGAATTTTTCTCTGACAGTTTGCGATATATAAGCCCATTTTTTTCCCTGATTTTTGTTCCAAAATTTGAAAAAATTCCCAGATTATTTTAGAAAATTTTGAAAATTGACCCATCAAAATACCACATTTTGCAAAGAAAAAGGACCCATTGGCATATCAGCTAGCTTAATTTTGTTATTCTATGTTGGAGGCACATCCCCGTAATCCCTGCAGTATACCAAGTACCCCTCCCGGGTCAATATCAGTAACCTCCCCCCCCCCCATATTCTGATATCTGTGGTTGCCATAACATGTGGATACACTGTTGTTATTTTCATGCCCGGAATAAATTTGATATAATAGTAGCCCATATGTGTCATTTTTTCTGAAAATTATTCAACATCAACATGGTAACCAGAGTTGCGTTCATTTGAGTAGCATAGACAAACTTGGGAAGAAGGTAGGAAGATTGGATTACTATCAAAAATTTACGAGTGGAAAAAAAAACAGGAAATCAAGAATTTGGAAGGAAAGGAACGAAGAAATGGTTAATTTGTATTTGTTAGACCTATTACCCTTCAATCAAGAAATTTCCCTGCCGGGCATTTTCCCCTCTGAAAAATATGTTAAAAATTATGCCCCCAAATTGCTGAGAATCACTGAAAAACTTAAAATTGGCATATATTGACTTTGATTTTACAAATATGATTTTATAACCAGCAAGGCATCACATGCACCAGGAAAATTCAGAATTATTCCCCAAAACCATTAAGTCTGACTATACCACTACCATCTTGCAACCCCACTTGCAACCCTGCACAAAAACCCAAGTTGTGGCATTTTAATCAATAAAATGCTGCTTTCTAAAGCAAAATCCATATTTACATTTTCCTCAATATGGCATATCATACTTTAAAGGCCATTCTGAGAATTTCTGATCATGTAAGCTCTTCAATAATAAAAACAAAACCCAGCATGGCTAATATATTATACTGATTTTGCAAAAATCATTTTATCTTTCAAACCTTTATACAAATAATTAGTTGACATATATATAATGAAAATAAAACATATTTCTTTTTTAAAATATACCACCTGAAAATATACAAGTGTTTGTACTGTTTATATAGGAATTATAAATAATAACTGTACCATGCACGTCAGTCAAGGAAAACTCTTAATTCCTTAGCTGTATGTGAATAGGCCTGCATATGCTGTAAATTTAAATCAACTTTGGAGCAGCCCATGAGGATAGGGAAATGTGAAAATCTTTTCTCTGTTGAAAAAAAAAAGTACTCTAGGTCCACCTAGAGTACATTTTTTAAAAATTATATCTGCTAGAAATGTTATGTTTACTCAAAATCTTTCATCAGATAGAATTCAAACTTTCATAATTAAATCTACAGAATAGGTCCCATTCAACATAAACATTCTTCAAAATGTCATTCGATGTTCACAGTTTGCTCCAAAAATTGATTTAAATCAGAGTAAATTAGTTAAAGCTATACTATAAAGTGTTAAAATGAAGCACTCACTGTCACCCATGATTTTTTAGCTTATTGGGTTTGTTTTGGGTAGATTAATACCCTCCAAATAATTTGGCTTAATTATGTTAATTTATTCTGTTATGGCCATTAGCTGAATTAAATCCTAGATCCCGAATTTAATTCCACATGTATTAGTATAGGAAAGCACACATGTGTTTTGTATCCATTTTTCTATGGCAAAACAAGTTTTTTGACAAAATACACTTAAAACACATTTAGATAGTCATATTCCTTAATTTGAGACTGTTTTTATTTGAAATTATTTCTCCCCAACATCTTATAGTATTGCTTTAATATACTCAGGAATTACTTTAGATATGAATTCACAAATAGAATAGGAATAAAGAGTTTTCCTGACTTGTTGTACAGATTTCACTTTTTATAATCAACCACGTAAAAAGATGGCAAAATGACCAGGGACCGATTTCACTAACATTTAACGATGGTCGCTAACCCGGTTTTGATCGCTAACTCAAAAAAATGACAGCTAATAAACAGTGGGTATTAGCGATCGTTTTTGGAGTTTAGCGATCAAAACGAGGCATGCGACCATTGCTAAATGTTAGTGAAATCAGCTCCTGATATAAAACATTTTTGTCTCATACAAGAGGTCAAACATTACCCATTAAAACACAATACAATAGAACCTCTTTAACACGAAATCACTCTGATGATAACACAAACTAAATTTCAAGTCCCTGGCACTGAATGTGTATGTAATTAATAATGGATAACACAAAGTCCTGATAACACAAACTGAAATTTGTGGCCCTACAGATTTCATGTTACATGTTAAAGAGGTTCCACTACTGTACCATAAAAATTTCATATGTACACTAGCGGTTTAAAGTATTTCTGCACAAACACTTTATTCAGCAATATCTCACAAGGCATTTATAAGGAAATTATCTGGAAACTTACGTTGCTTTTGGTCAGATCTGATAGGTAATCTAGTTAAGTGTAAAATTGAGCACCGAATGGGATCAACCCCCTCACGTACGGGTAGGGGGCAACAACACAAATGGGTCGAAAAACGTGATTTTTAAGTCAAATTTGATTTGACAACGCCTGGGTCAAGGTCGCTTCACCGCTCAAGTTGAGTGGTCATGTGGAATGTGTATATGTAATAGAGTGACAAGCAGGCGATGAAATGTCCTGGTCACGCTTGACTTCGTCAAGAGAATGCTTGGAAGCTAACGAAAAATGATCCTTCAACGCCACCCAGTTTACAAAAATAGGGCCGTGGTAAAAGTGGAATGTTTTAAGAGGTTTTCAATCTGTCGATTTCATATACCGTCACAAAACACTCCACATTCATCACAACCCTATTTTTGTAAACTGGTTGGGCGTTGAAGGATCATTTTTCGTTAGCTTCCAAGCATTCTTTTGGCGCAGTCAAGTGTAACCAGGATATTTAATTGCCTGCTTTTCACTTTATTACATATACACATTCCATATGACTACTCAACTTGAGTGGTTAAGTGACCTTGACCCAGGCGTTGTCAAATCAAATTTGACCTAAAAATCACGTGTTTCGACCCATTTGTGTTGTTGCCCCCTACCCGTACGAGAGGGGTTGATCCCATTCGGTGCTCAATTTTACACTTAACTAGATTACCTATCAGATCTGACCAAAAGCAACGTAAGTTTCCAGATAGTTTCCTTATAAACGCTTTGTGAGATATGGCTGAATAAAGTGTTTGTGCGGAAATACTTTAAGCCGCTAGTGTATATGGTCTTTACCACAAAAACAACAGATCTTTTTTTTTTTAATAAAATGCTGAAGTGAACAATAGCCCATGAAGAATAGAAAGAAAAGACTATCATAAGCTGTACTGCACTATGATAGATATCTCCATGGCCTAATCAGTGGTTCACATCAAAAGGAGAACTAGAGTGCTGGGGAAAAGCTTTAAACACAAGACATAAGATATGCATGCACTCTCCTCTTAGAGGGTGTCACACCATTATCAGAGATGACATTGACTACTTCATCTGGCAAGCTATTCCATATATGATTTGTTAAACAGATGAAAAAAGTCAAAGAAGTTATAATCCTCAGCTATAATGATCTGTCACAATGTCTCAGCCAAATAAACATGATCAAGTAAACCAGAAACTGAAAAAAACCCGAATGCACTGAATTTCTATGGTATCAAGACAGTCGTCATGGGAGTGCAAGAAAGGTGAACCTCCAATGGCTGCCATATGTTAAATTTTACATATTTACATCTTTGTCACTAGAATGCAAAAATCTCTCAAATTTTCTTGCCCACAGTGGCTCTTCTGAAGATGAACCATTTCAAGAGCTACTGACCAAAGACATCAGTGTGCAATGCAAATTTATGACAAATGGCGGCTATTGCTGATACAACTTTCTTGAACTCACAGGACGAAGTATGCCCTACACATCAGGGAAGCTCACATAATCAAAATCAAAATACAGTGTATGTAAATTCAAAACATTATAGATACTTCCGTTAAACATAAAAATTCACTTCAATCTACTCCCATTCTCAAAAGGTTGTATGATTTGAAAATAAAAGATAAGATTTATTGTTTTGCCTGTCATCTATCATCTCATAAGGCAAAAACAAGTTTGTTTCCCGTGCGCCGCGCGCGTTTCGTCTTGGCGTCATTATTTGCCCATTTCATTTTTTATTTGATATTTTAGAAAACGAAAATCAAAATAGCCAATTTGATAAAAAGAACGGGGAAAATTGCAAATTTTTTACTAAAGAAGTGTTTTCTTTTCAACAACAACTTGAAACTGGACAGGTTTCATACTGAAAAAATCATCACCCATGCGGATTTTCGATCAAAATTTGCCTTAACACCTCTTGAACAATAGAAAAAAAAAATAAAAAAAAATAAAATAAAAAAACGCATTTCGCATTTAGGTTTTTTTTGACCACCGACAGGAAACAAACTTTTTTTTTTTGCCTAATGGATGGGCATACATTGTTTTGAGTAATAGGTGCCTCTGCAAGGGGTGATGGGCAGACATTGTTTTGAGAGATAAGTGCCCCCGACCTGCAGGGGTTGATTGCCGTACATTGTTTTGTTTTGAGCAATGGGCAGGGTTGTTTGATTTAAAAAAAACTGAATTTCACTTAAACCAGGTCTAACTTTAAATCTGGTCTAAATCTTAAACCTCTTTTGTGCATACAGACTAACGCTGTCGATACTATCCATTTGTAAGAAAAACCGTTTGTATATAACAAATCATTAAATCATGATAAGACGTAAGCAAAACATTCTTTTAAACTGATTCCTTTAAGTAAACCAAACCATGTGCATTTTGAGTTGTCCATTTTATGACAAAACATTTTAAAACATCAAAAACAATAAAGACTGCCTTCTTATATTTTAATGCGCACTTGCGTTTCGACTCCCCGAGTTTGTTTATAATGATCGAGTCAGACATTCTAAGTTATTATGATAATAAAACGTTTAACATTAAACCAGTTCAAGCGAAATCCATTTAAAAGAATGCAAATTAAACAGAAATTGACAGTGTTAATACGGACCAGAGTCCCTAAATCAATGTCAAAGTATTCTCATCATATCCGCCCTTCCCATACTGCGCTGGCAGCGGCTAAGGTATTTGTCGTTCCAAATGTACTTCCTTGACTCAAGCATTCTTGAAATTGCGGATGCCACCAATACAAAACCCGTACTAAGATCACAGGATCAAATATTACCGACACTAAATCGCTGTCTCTAGGACGCCTTCTTTGTCGAGTTCTAGTAAATTGTAACTTTAATCTATGATATCTAAAATTACTGCTGACACTTATAGAAACATTCACTAATCGTGTACCCATAATTTGATCGGTTGGAAAATGTTGAAAATTTTGGCAAAATACTTTTAAAATACACTCCTTTTTATGTGGATTGTAATAAACATCTTCATTAAATGGGTTAGCAACCAATACAGTTGTGTTGTCTGCTTGGAACTTCAAGTAATGATTGTAGTGGCATCCAACTTGTCCTCGAGACCATGTGTAGAGACATGTTTGATTTACAAGACTACTTGGTGCGTCGTCATCTTCGGCAATAGGTGGAAGAGATTTAGTGTGATTTGCATACGGTTCATACATCATATGCAATGCGCGGATGACTAATGCTCGAATGCCGTAGGTACGAGACATGCTGAAAGGTTGCAGTTCCACTGGCAGTTTGGCATCGGGTGAATGAAATCTAGAAAAATAGATAAAATATGAAATGCAATGTGATAATGCATGTCACAAAATAACAAAGAAGTACCGTAAGTAATTATGTAAAAAATATTTCTGAAGGAATCTATGAATAGTTGCATAAAACTTTTGACTGATTAGTGAATTTCTTCCTTAACTTTTAATCATATTTGACAGATTACGGAGTATTCTTTCACAAATTCTCATATTCACGTTAACATGCTTTTATTTGTTAACATTTCTTGTGTTAACATTGTAAACTCATTTACAACCCAGGTAGACCCAATTGGTTATTGGTATTTGAAATTATTTGGGTCCAAACATCATTTCCAGAATGGTCACAAATGAAACAGCCAAATTAGTGATATATGGGTCATTCTGGTTTTCAGGGGTCCATTTGTGTGACATATTCTATGTCCCTATTATGCATAACATGCTTGATGCTTCACTATTGTTTAATCAAAATTGCCTGAATGTTCTTCTCCTCAATTATTTGCAGTAAAGATTAGACTTTTTTTAGAATTTCTAATCGCAGCTTCATTCTACAAATTAGGACAGCAATTTGAATGACATGTAGAGAAAAATATCCGATGTAACACAAAGTACTTCGGCTAAGAGTAAAATTGTTCACCATTCCTTGTAAAGTTGGACTGGGAGTGGCTTTGGCCAGCATGGAGTATACAAATACAACATGGTATTGAGGGAAGTAGTGAACATTACTGATCTTGAGGTGTTGGATGCATGTGGCTACTTCCCGACGCGAAGCGGAGAGAAGTAGTCACATGCATCCAACAACGAGGGATCAGGAATTTTCAATACTTCTCAAAATAAACCATTTTGTATTTGTTTTACTATACCTCATAAATATTTCACTGAATGTAATATAAGCAAAACCAAAAAATCACCTAAAATGTATACTGTTCTGGGTCACCGTATGAATTATCGACCGAGTGGTGCGGTAGTAGGGGTGCGTTAGGTTTACAATTTTTTCCCTGCGTGGGCGTTACGCGCAATCGGGGAAGTAGACAAAATACTGTTACACGCATCAGGTTGAACTGTCCAATTATATTTCATGGTTGCCTAATAAATATTTATGAGGTATAGCAATTTTTATTAGTCCATTATGGATCCAGGCTTATGCTTGCAGGCTGACATTCTATGACTTTGAATGGACACCCATGTGTCCCTATAGACCAGTGTTCCTGCTAAGGCCGTATGTCGCGAAATTGGTGCAGAAGCTCAAAAAATTGGTGCAAGGGGTTCCCAAAACAAAAAGTCAAAAATAGGGTTTTGGTTATACACAATTAACGTTCACTTATTTCAGTTTTATTCATATTATATTCAAAATGACTCTTCTTTTTTAGGTGAACTTTCCGAAATTGGCAATGGCGAGGTGTATTTTTTTTCTTTTATGTTGCTTTGGCGCAAAGTCAAAATCCTTAACGGGAACACTGCTATAGACCAAACTGGATAAACAACAACAACAACAAAACTGGGACATACATATATGTATAGATGGCGCAAATCAGACAAAATTTTACCTCTGAAAACCAGATAGACCCATATGTCTTAAAAGTTAAATAAACCTTTTTCACAATCCCTTCACAAATCTCCAAATCATGAGATCACACGTTTATTTAATCAATCACATACGAGCTAATCATAATTGATAATACTTTTTAAAAATTTGTCACAAAAGTCTATTGCTTCTGGAAAGTACAATTCTATCATACCTCTGATACAGATTTACATAGCGTCAAATCAAAATGGCGGCGAGCACTAATTCCCCCTTTTTAATTTTCTTGGATCTATCATACCTCTGATACAAACTTTTCCAGAATGCGGCTGTTGTAGTAACATTATAAGCATCTCTGCAGATGGCAGCAAAACAGCCAACTTGTAGCGGAGATATATAATTGGATATTATATACCAAATGTCTGGTGGGTACTGAATAGCTTCTTGGTCAGTGTCTTCCATCCCTGAAGATAGAACACAATAAAAAAATAGACCTATCACAAAACTATTACATTACATGTGCGACATAATGCCATTCCATGTGTTCTAATCCTGTTTGGTCTGCATCCTATTAGGTCCAACGTTTATTAGTCTGAACCTACTTGACCTATATTCATTTCTTAACCCATATTCATTACATAGATATTAATTCAGTCTATACTTTGATCAACAC
The DNA here is from genome assembly GCA_000969725.1 of Ophiothrix spiculata. NCBI lineage: Eukaryota > Metazoa > Echinodermata > Ophiuroidea > Amphilepidida > Ophiotrichidae > Ophiothrix > Ophiothrix spiculata. The sequence goes on along the minus strand of JXSR01S020458.1, from coordinate 40,182 downwards.
CAAATTAGCTCTAGTTCAGACCTGAAAATAGACTGAAAAGATCTGTTATACTACCCTTTCTATACCATTATTAATTATCTGGCTCTTCTAAATACTGTACTGGAATTTACTCTAGAATTTTTGACCAAATTCTCATTGATTGATTGATTTTTTACTCCAGGAGGGTAGAACTCGGGGGAGGGTAGAACTCTGTATAGAATAGCTGCTTTAGATAGTCTGAAGACCAACTGTTATCATTTTAAAATGTAGGCCTACTAAAATCTCATTCAATATTATATAGACCTAGTATTTTTGGGCCTAAAATCTCATTCAATATTATATAGACCTAGTATTTTTGGGCCTAAACCTGGTATTTCTCAAACCAAACATATATTGAAATTAAAATCAAGCTCCTCAGAGCTACACCAAATAGGCGGACCTTTTCGTGAATTGATTAGTGAAGCTGATCACAGCACAACTGCAGAGACGCTGCATTGGACCTGCGCATCTACAATGCGTGTGTAAGTGGGATTATATTTACTTGCGGATGAAGAATACCTCAATTCCCATCTGATCAAAGTATACATCAGGTTTGGTCTAAATAAAGTGGGTTTTGACCCATGATCCAGATCAGATCTCGGAACCACATGATCCCCCTGGTTTTACATTTTTTACAAATTAGGACTCTTTTCAAGGCATTTGAAAAATTCAACCAGTGTTCAACTTCTACTACCTGAACCCATGACCTTTGACCTTGTTATGTGACCTTTGACCTCATTAATAAATTGAGGTAAACATATCATGTCCATAAACCAAGTTTGGTTCTAATCAGACTTCAACTTTTCAATTTAGCTTTAAGGGACTGGCCTAGATCCTGTCCGCTGATTTTCTGACTATATATTTTTTTCACATGTATCAATAGTACATGATTATACTAACATATCCTACCAGTTTCCACTGAATTTGTGTAACAGAGGAGAAAAATGAAATTATTTACCATTACTGTATTTTTGGTTGAAAAAGTGTTTCGTAGTTTCAAATCTTAAAAAATATCTTGTTTCTATACCTGGGATGGGTAAACAAAATTATTTTTGATAAAATTGTTTCTCTTTTTTTTTGATATATCTCCAAGAGCTTCATTTGATCTTTTATCTGGTAAATCCAGACTGAGGTACACATTTAGACCGAGGTACAAATTTAGGATTTAGAAAACACTGGATAGTCACACCACCATCCCATATAGATATATTGCAAAGCAATTTGCTGTCAATATGAGCCATTTCTGTGTACATTTTTATACTTTTTTTGACTTTACTACACTTTTCAGCTTTATTTAAAGCATAGCCATAAGTTTTTAATTCTAAGTGGAATCTAGGCTAGTTCCTTTAAATTTGTCATTAACTTGACCTTAAATGACCTTTGACCCCATCAACAAATGAGGGTTGCATTGTTGCATCTATGACCCAAATTGGGTCACAATCATTCAAAGTATGCAGCAAATGTTAACCCTTTTCAAAACAGACCACAGACTACATGTATAAGCAACACAGGATGACGACGATGCATTCATTCACTACTATGCCATTATCCGCTTCCTTTTTCCAAACCTAGGGGATAAAAATTAAGTTTTCAATAGTAGTACACTTTTGTGGTGTCAGCTCACGTAAAATGAGAACAATCAATATTGGGCTTTTAAGGAGCTATATAATTGGTTGGTCTTTTAAGGGGCTATATACCTGGTTGGTCTTTGTCGTGAAGGGACTCTTCCTTAGCTGGTGTCTCCAGGATATTATCATCATCACCTGGATCCTCAAGATCAGAGTCCTCATCTAGAAACCAGTCATCAGCAACCTCCTCCTCCTCTTTCAAAGCTGTTGTTTCCATTTTGACTAAGAACAGAACAAACAATTAAAAAAAATATCAAACATCTCACATTTCAAAACACAGATTCGTAAAGGAAAGATTTATAGGTTAATAAATGTGTGTTTAATGTCGCAAGTGAAATGCGACAAAATCAATGCATGTGCAGTCGGGGACAGCTCACTAGTCCGAATGCTCGCTAGTCTGACGACTTGCTAGTCCGACAGCTCGCTAGTCCGAATTTTAATTTAGGCTCGCCAGTCTGAAAAATGAAAAAGGCTCGCTAGTCCGAAGGCTAAAAACGGCTCGCCTGTCCGAATTTAGATAACAGCTCGCTAGTCCGAATTTCAAAATAGGCTCGCTAGTCCGAATTTCAAAATAGGCTCGCTAGTCCGAATTTCAAAAACAGCTCGCCAGTTTTTTCGGACTAGCGAGTCTTTTTCAAGGTTATATTTTCCTTATTGAATAGCGTTTTGGACTAGCGAGCCTTCGGACTAGCGAGCTTTCGGACTAGCGAGTCGTCGGACTGGTGAGCGGACCCCGTGCAGTCAATATTGATGTGTCCAATTCACATAGGGGCCAAGTGCCTTGGACAGTAATCAAAATTTACCGCAAGTGCATTGATTCTGTCTTACTTTACAAGCATACCAGGGTCTAGCTCTTGAGCATTTCATCCATTTAGTCATCTACCCAACCTGTTGTCTTCACTCCATCTATCCATGATCCATCTGTTAATGATCTGTGGTATTATGGACCTGATGAAGTTGGCTTCTGAGCTTAAAGCACTTACCATTCTAAAAAAGTTGTCTTTGTTGATGGTTAATTACTCTTTTGCATACAGTTCACAATTCTTAAACACCAAATGTATGTACTAATTTATGAGATTAAAATTAATTCTTAGCCTTGAAAGTTTACCCTAATTTATGTTTTATTTAACTTAAGGGTATTATTTTTTGTCCATGCCGGTGAAGAAGTATGAGGGAGGGACTTCGGAAATGAAATCCTGCTGATGCCAAAACTTAAAGATTGCAAAATTACGTAAGTTATAAGCCCGGGGGGGCCACTGTCATTGCAAGATGGACACCATGCTCATACATGGACTTTCAAAATGGACCCTAAATGAGTATTTATCTTTCGTCCATATGATACCCCAAACAAGTATTTTGTTGTCTTTTCCCAACCCTAAACAAGTATGTTCAAATCAAGTCTGAAAACATACCCTTTTCAAATATACCCTTCAAATTAAACATATCCTTTTCGAGTAAGCCTTCAAATTATGTTTTCATCAGATGTTCTAAACTATGTACCACACCACACAACTTTCTTTCATCATTAAAATCAAAGAGTACAATGAGACTCGCTGTGACAACTCCGTTCCGTTTTCCTGATGTCTGTTAGCTTCTCGTAGTTTTGAACATTGAGGATGACTTACTGTTCTGTTGAATCTTGACACGAACGTAAGCAGAGACGCTGCTGTCTGAGCCTTGTTAGAAAGGGTCCGTCCTTCAAACTATAACAAATTATGTACTGCGTTCAGTTACCGATGTTGTGAAAGTTATAGCGAAAGCGCCACGCCAAGGACGGGAAGTATTTAGTCTACTTGCTTTTACCAGTCGTCAACACGGTCAAACAAAATTTTGACAGTTGGCAAGCACAGCAGAGACCGCTAATATTTTATTTTTCGTCCGGATTTTGCTTAACGCCTTATAAATTTTCAAACATTTCTGATATATTTATGTCTAAAATACTTCATTTTCATGGCAGCAAAATATATACCCTTTACAAGTATCCAATCTGGAAAACTATACCCTTTTTTCCCCAATTTGTGCAATTTTGATACCCTTTCCAATGTACTCGCGTACATCGCCTTTTCGAGAAAAACAACCCTTTTTACTCGTTTTTGTGTATGCGCATGGTGTCCACCTTACAATGGCAGTGGCCCCCCCGGGGTTATAAGCTGAAAAGTATTTAAAATATACACTCAAAAATATTGCCCTTTTTACATTTTCAAGAGACTGACATTGGTGGTGGTGGGGGGGGGGGTTAAACATTGGTTTGAAAATAGGGATGAGTTTTGTTTAGGAGCTGACCAATTTTTGCCAATTGGGGAGGGGCTGTCTTAAGTCCCCAGGAAACCCCTAGACATTACCAATTCTTTGATAATGTTAATAGCCCATTCCTCACTTGGAAATTAACTTCACAAAAACTTTTTCTTTTTTTTCAATTTTAGATAAAAAACGTACAATTTTATTCTTTTGTATTCCTTGCCTAGTTTTGGGAAAAGAAATAGTGAAGGGTGTACTAACCTTTATGCAAGATGACAGTTGTGCCTTTAGCTTTGCTGAGGCGACTCGACGCTGGAGCTTGTGGATTGTCAGCATACTCATGTAAGCTCACATCTGCAAATAAATATCATAATTAAAGATAAAATAAATAAAAATAAAATAATATGGTTTAACCTTAAAGGTGTAGGTTCCGATCACATTCTGGGCTCAACCGGAAGTAGTATATTTTTTGATGCAAAATGAAAGCTCATATTTTTCTGATTATGAATCCAAAATTTCACCTCCAAATTCTTTATAATTTTGGAGATGCAGCATAAAACGCAAAATAATTGGTATTCTGTTGGACGCACTGATGTCACAGACTAGAATGCTGTCCTCTGATTGGTCAATTGAGGCTGTTCCATGTTACTCCCTGGCGTGAAACATTGTATTAGAGGTCAATGAAAAAGTCTACAAAATTTACATTTTCAACTAAATTAATGTTTGTATCAACCCCTTTCTTTGATATATTGTTCAAAAATGTGTCTTTCATCTTTGTTGTGAGTAAATATTAATGAAACAGAGCGGAAACATTAAATATTTTGGAAATATTGGTTCACTCCATAGACAGTTTCACTCCAGTAACAAGGACTGAGTACGCCAAATTCAACAACTGCGTCCGACAGAATACCTATTTTTCATTTCTTTTGTATTTACATAACAGCCTCATCCCAATGAGTTGCATACTTTCTTTTGCCTCTCAAGAGAAAACAAGACACAAGCTAAGGTTGAAACTTACACATTGCATTCCAGAGGTCAAGGTCAATCATTTGAAAGTAAATTATACACATGCTAAAATAGGAACCTACACCTTTAACTGGTGAGAGTTAGGTCCAAGTGGGATAAAAGTTTAAAGAGTGATGCCAGTGATATCGAAAAGACCTTGGGTGTTTCAGGTTAATTTCCTGATTATTTGGTGGATTGGACATTATTAAAGGTGCAATTCATGATTTTGATGTGGCCTCTTTTCTAGACCGTCCAATACAGGCATATACCCCTAGTTAGTTGTAACCCCTGGATCCGTCGCTGTTATGGACAAGGTTTTTTTGCGCACCCCGGGGTCCGCAATCCTGGCTACACATATATATGTAAGTCATCAAATAACAAGAATATTTTTATACGGTATATAAAACAAATATTTATTGTGCAAAATATCTACCCTCGACTCGGTGACTGGAGACTGTGGGCCTACTATTGCCCTCCACCTTCGGTGTCGGGCAATAGTACTGAGATATTGCCCTCATGAGCAATAAATAGTTGTATACCAGTCAATGTCAAAGTCATGAAAGTCAAAGTCAAACTGTTCTGCCTAAGTTGCACTTTTTCCAGCATTTCGCACTCTTATTTGCACTATTCCTCTTTATAATTTTCAAAAAAAGTTTAATCACAATCATTTTTGACCTTTGTACACCGTTTTACCTATTAATTTAGCCGCTTTATCAAGCTTCCCCTGCCGTCTAGCCTCGCGAACACCTTGAGCTTCAAATCTTTCTCCGCGTGTTAGCCAATCTTGATCGCGATGATCCAACTGGCGATTTCCAGACCCAGTATGCCTACCACTTCCAGTTTTCTTTTTCTTTCTAGATTTCTGTCGCTTCCTCATGACAAAATATCAGTATTACGCATGGTGATGCAACATCAAATACACATAGAACACCAGTCATAGAACTATCGGCTGTCGACTGCAATGGGCGCGGCCATGTTGAATTTGTGACTCCAGTGTTTCTAGAATTTTTTTTTCACAAGCAACAGTATTCATTCTGGTATTAGGGAAAATTGGGGTTAGTGGTACACATAGACCTATTGCTACATGAGATAACGCGTCTTCTGGAACGCCATAACCAAAAGAAAACATCACAGTTGTAGCTGTCTTATCTGCTATATTGCAGCACATTAGATACTATAAGATTTTGATCCAAAATGATTTATAGCCTAATAGAAACAGCATAAAATGAAAGGATGTGACTAGGCCTAGCTATCTAAAAGAGTTTTCAAAATTAGCCTATTTTGAGAAAAAATTGTTTCGCCACAGAAAAATGGATAAAAACTACACGCATGCTCTCCTATACTTATTAATGTGGAATTTAATTCAACAAATGGCCGTAACAGAAAAAGTGCTCATAAATCTAAAAAGCCATCTGATTGGAAAGCCTACAGAATGTATAGAAACTATGTTACCAAAATCACACGGAACTCACACTACGATTATGTTAATGAGATTATTGGTAACAGCTTAACCCAGAATCCAAAGTCTTTCTGGTCATACATTAAGATGAAAAAAAACGAGAATCTGGGTATTCCTATGTTAAAGACCAAGGAAAAAATGCAACACTGACTATGAAAAAGCGGAAGCACTCAACTCACAGTTTCAAAGCGTTTTTACTGAAAACTCCGGCCAACAAACCAAAGATAAAGGCATATCCCCATATAACACTATATCTCATCTCCACATTGGTGTGGAAGGTGTGGAAAAACAGCTGCAAAAATTAAATTCCAACAAAGCGTGTGGACCAGATGAGATGTCGCCAAGATTGTTAAAAATGGTTTCCAAAGAACTTGCTCCAGCTTTAAGATTTTTGTTCCAACAGTCATATAATTGTGGCGTTTTACCCGACCAATGGAAACAAGCGTTAGTGTCTGCAATTTTTAAAAGTGGTTCCAAATCCGAGCCTTCAAATTATAGGCCAATCTCGTTGACCTGCATAACGTGTAAAATTATGGAACACGTTATTCTCAGTCATGTAGCAAAACATTTAAATTGTCAGAATATACTCATTGATGACCAACACGGTTTTAGAGAACGTTTATCAACTGTGACACAACTGATCAATACAACCAACGATTGGTCAGAAACGCTGGAAAATTCAGGCCAAACCGACGCAGTCTTGCTGGATTTCAGCAAGGCTTTCGACCGGGTTTCACATTTTCAACTAAAGCCATGCATGTATATAGCGCACTTTTTTTATTTTGGAGCAATGCACCCTCATTTACGTCTACGGGCTGTTGACGTCACTTCTTCCAAGTTATCACATTCCAGTATAGCAGGAACCTGCTGATAGGAATCACCGCACCAAGAACCAAGCATGCATCTTTAAGCCAAATCGTTTTATGACTCGGTATTCATATCTACCAAAACAAACCCAATAAACTTGCCCCCAAAATCAAAAGTCATGGGTGACTTTTAGATTCAACAACAAGGGTAGCTATAATGACCTCAATTGCCTCAGTGAAATGCTCAATTTGTAAGTAAATTATGCGAGTGCATATATCAGACAAAATGTAGATAATGCAGATACTAAAAACAGGCAATTTACAGCTCAAACAGGCCGATCTCAGAGTCAAAATTCACATCCGGGTTTTTCAGGCAAAACAACTAGAGTTTGTTACATTAACATTCAAAATCAACACCGCATATTTATGAAATATCGTTTGTAGTTCAATAAGAAGTATCAAGCCTACAATCTGTCAAAATTTGAAAACAATCGAAATGTTCAAACATCATGAAATTATGAGGTTTCGGCGAAAAAGGCGTCAAATTTCGAAGTATATCTATTGACGTCATTTTGACCTTGATAATGGACGTAAAATCATTAGTAAAGATTCATGTATAAACTAGAGACTCTATTTTATATGTAGCCTACACCAAAAATTGTAGTCTGATATGTGTAAGTAGGTAAAAACTTTTCTACTAAAAATGACGTTCAGCCGAGCGAGACGATTTAGGGACTGTGGCTAATTTGATCCAAGCAAAACTCAGTGAGCTATCTATTGATCCAAGCAAAAGGGCTGGTTATGACAATATTGGAAACAGTATAGTGAAAAAAGTGTGTAATGAACTTGTAGAACCCCTAACAAGTATATTCAATTTATCAGTTATCTATTTCATCTGGAACCGTCCCAGATAAACTAAAAATAGCAAAGGTTAACTTATACCAATATATAAAAAATTAAATGTTGATGTATTTTCAAACTACCGCCCTGTATCGCTTCTGCCGTGTTTTTCAAAAATCCTTGAAAGACTTATATTTAACCGATGTATTAATTATATAGATGA
>JXSR01S020457.1:6275-21231 GCA_000969725.1 Ophiothrix spiculata | reverse complement strand
ATTACTATTTGATGTTAAAATGCCATTCGAATTCAATCCATAATTATCAGCAAAATGCTTTTTGATTGTGAAAATCTGATTATGAATGAATGTGCAATCTACTGAAGATAGCATGCAGTATTTATACGTGATGATGTTTTAGACGAATCCAGAAGTCATTGGGGTTTTTATTCACGTGTTGATTTAAAAAAAACATAGTAAAAAATAGTCAGACAATTTATTAAAGTTATGTTTTACATAAACTGAATGTGACTGAGCCATTACTGATAGGTATTTTAAGCCACATTATTTCATATTTTTCGTTCGGTAAATCTGCCAAAAGTGGATTTATTAAGTTCTAAAATCCCATTTCGCATTTTAATTTACAGTATGCATGATATGTATTAACAAATCAGTAAGGGTGTTTGGTCATAGTTTATTTTTTGTAATAAAAATGGAAAAATCGATAGGAATAATTTTGTAAATAGCATATCCATCGTTAGAAAAGCGGTAAAAAGTATCTGAGCTGAGAAAATATCGATTTTTATCCATTTCTGTTGATTTAATATGCAAAAGTGTAATATATAGACGATATGATTCATTTTGTATACAGTTACGGAAATCATTGACAGATTCGAAAATTAAGTTCGATAAAGTAATATCATCAAACTTGGTTGCGAGGATATTGTACAGGCTATGATCTAAAGAATGCCGTTCTTAATTTATTTTATATAATAAGAATAGAGTCACGTCAAAGTTAGCCTGTAATTTAAGTTGCATTTTGCTTGCATTGAGAGTTTATTTGCGTTATCATATTTAACCCTCTGCATTTGAAAGGTACCTTGCCATTCGTCACAATGAACTCCACATCATCTATTTTAACCAATCAAAAAACTCTACCAAAATGGGTAATGTTAAATATTTTATATGATACCTTTTTCAAAGCCGTAGTTTAATTTCTTGTAAACAATCAATCAGGAAGTCTTTGATTGGCATTAGCAGGCAGTGGTTAATACTTGACTTTTTTAACCTTAACGTGTAAAAAATATTGCTATTCAGTGTACTGTTCCTAATGAGTATATATCGCTCGTCTAATCAAGAAAGTTACAAACAGAATATTGACAGATAGATAGAGTGAATGATCCAATCTTGTATTTCAGTGGAAGGTCACTAAACATTATTCAAATTGAATATCATCAAGACTTGTTCAAAATCACACACTTATAGCTCTATTAAAGTAGCCAGATTTTGTAGTAGCTTTTTCAGAAGTATACTGCATATATGGCTTACAAAAGAGTCTTTTAAGTCACTAAATATCATACCGTACTATATTTATATTTATACATATAGTATAAATGACATCTACGTATGTGTCAAAGATAAATCTGATTTTAGCAGGATATTTTCAGTAAACATGATAAAGAGTAAATCTTGGTGTGTTAATTAAAACACTATTTCATTAACGAACAAACAATAATTCACATTATATATAAACCTTATGGTTCACCGGCCAAAAGAAAAACGAACATATAATGCATTTATTCACTATATATTTCGAATTTAGCTGCAGTTTACTTTGCGCTATAATAAAGATCCTTATCCATGCATCAAAGATACATAGAGTATATCACATATTATACAGTGACGATAAAAGTCTATGATAGAAATTATAAAATTGTATTCTTTTTGAACAAAATTCACAGTCATGCAAAATATTCATAATTTAAGTGATTTTAAAATAACAATATCTTGCTTTTTATCAAAACTGAAAGATAATTATTGCATTGTTAAACGCAGAGAACTATACAACTTAGAAAAATAACAGTCTGTCTTTTTTGTTGTTTTTTATACTACGGCTCCTTATCAAAATTGAACTCACTCTGTGTTTTCTCAAATCTTGACAAATCAAGTCAACCAAATTTAATGAATTTATGCTCAAATTGGCATCACATATACTACTACATATGAGTCAGTCTTTCTTTCATGTCCAAGGTCAATATGGCGCCATGGTTAGCCAGTCTGACAAACAGAATATGAAAAATATTTCTCTCTTGTCCCTCCTTATCGAATTGTTAAGGGGTAAGTTGAATTGAAACGCCATTTTACAAGCATCAATTTCGGCGCGCGATTCCCTCGTGTGTTATACATGGGTTTAACGTCTTCTTACAAGATAATCCTTATCGAGCAATATGGAAAAGAGTACTCACATGGGTATTCTATTCTATCAAAATTATCTACAAATTGATGGAAAATAAAAGTAGCTAAATCTGTTCCCTTATGCTTCTACACAAAATCAATTTTGTACATGGTTCTAACCAATTATTTTCGGACGACAGAACATTGACTGGCGTGCATAGCCGATGAGCTATTACACTTATCGGTATTTTCAATCTAAAATTGTTATTTCATGATATGTTAAAGAAAAAGGTAGGAAGAAATCATCTTTTATTTGTGGATTTGAAATATATGAAATGTTGTTTTTCTTAGTTTTGGGATTATAAGCTTAAGAGTTGCTGATACTAAAGTAACTTCTCTTCAGACTAGAGATGTGCATAATTCGGAATTAACAAATACAGACTATATGGCATTCATGAATTTTTCAAAAACAGATGCATTTGCTTGAAATGAAGTCTTTCATTCAGTATTAAAACAATAAGCATTGGGAAAAACAAAATGCACTCACTGATTAGAATTTTCAAAACTTAGAGATTAGTTCAGAGAAACACACATGCGTCATCAAGATATAGACGAAATAGATGAAAGGCTTTAAATTGTGGCCATTCTTAACATTAATGTTCTAAATAGTGAAATGTTTATTAAATTCACATATTTTATTAGTTACATTTTCTTCAAAATGAATAATTCTATTTAAGAGAAGAAATCAAAATAGAGAATTTAATTCAACGCAAAAGGTATAAAAAAAAGAACAATTTCCTAATTGTTAAAAGTACATGCAAAACACAATTATTAAGAAACTTTCTTTGCAAAAGTATAACATTAGCAACCAGCCAAACTACCAAAAATAATTGTAATTGATATCAAAGATCAATAAACGCAAATTGAAATTTGAGAATGGTTAATCTTCCATCTTCTGAAGATGGTGAACATTTATTTTGTATATTATTCGTTATCTACTGAAGATAAGCCGGTTAAATTTGAATGGCATGCCTATGTGGTCCAGTTTCTGAATACGTTTACAAAATTGATGTTTTAAACATTTTTTTAAAGATGGCGATATATGTCATCTACTGAAGATAGGCAATTTGAATTTCCAAATTTGAAAGCCTTGTCGCCTTAGTGATATCAAGGTGGCATTTCACCTTCCTTCGTATATGTTATTCAGTTTCTGATAAGTTGACAACATTGAAAATGATAATAAAATTTACACTTAGTTTTAAACATCTTATTTTTATTTTGAAGATGGCGATTATATATTGTTATCTACCAAAGATAAGCAATTTGAATTTACAAATTTGAAAGCCTTGTCGCCTTAGCAATATAAAAGTGGCATTCCAACTTCCTTCAAATACATTGCATGTATGTTCAGTTTCTGATAAGTTAACAAAATTGAAGGGAATAATAAAATGTACTTAGAGTGGGAAGGGAATTGTGGATAGCTATAAGAAATCTGCAGTGAAAAGACGTAATTTGTGCAAATAAAAAATACAACAGATAATTCCCTTATATCCACTGGTAAAATGCTAAAAGGGTGTATGTACATATGTCCGACATAATAGATACTGCCTTTAGTTAAGAAAGAGCAGTGATCGTTAGCTCTTTTATGCATAAATCTTCAAAAGGTAAAAGGCAGTATTTTGTATGTTATATGAATTCACTTACTGCCTTCTTGCACTGTAAGTCCTTCTACCCAGAGGGAATTCACCTGATTTCAAATGCAACCTCTCTGTGACTATTGAATTAACGTGAAAATAACTCAACATGAGCCCCAGAAAAACGTCTTGTCGAGACCTGCCTCTATTCGCCAAGAAACCCTCGATCTTTTGTTGTAACGCTTCAATTTAAAATTGTGTCAGTTTTTAAACGATTAATGTTTGAAATTTTAAAGTTCTTTTTTATGGTATATGGTATTTTGCTAGAAACACTTTTGATCGTTAACAATTCCCAAACAAAACAATTTGTTCCGAAGATTTATATTTTTCATAGGTTATATTATATATTGTCCTTTTTATCTCAATTTTGTTTGATTTTATATCATTAATTTCATAATGAAAAGACTTTATGTATAGAAATGTATTTCTATATATTAAATTCTTTAATGGAGCCATATTACGCCCAAATACATTTATCCACTCTTAATCGTATTATATAAGTATAATCGTTAATATTTTGTCGATAGAAATACAGTATTTGTCATTTGCTTAATTATATCATAAATTGTAATATGTGACCGTCCAGCCCGTATGAGCAGTAAATGCCAGAAACTTCATTTTGCGCTACAGGTGAAAATACATGTCAAGGCCGTAATTTGCCGAAATTGATTTTTTGACAGATTCACAATTCTAGTGCTTACTACAAAATACCAGCAAAGTTTCATTTCAAGAAAATGATAGGAAATGTGAAATAAATTGGCATATTCTTAAGACGATCAACAGGAAAATATAGGGCTTAATAATCTTTCAACGCCTATATCTCAGTTATACGTTTTACTCCCTGACAACCTTTGACGGACCATAACTTGACTTCTGGAAATCGTGTGAAGTTCATTAAGGTGTCATTTTAAACCTTAAAGCATGGTCTTTGCAAATAATTAAAAAAGTGAAAATGACAAGAGCTGGCATTTACTGCTGTTTTCGGTGGACGGTCACATATAGTTTTCCTGAGAATAAAAGATTACATCATGCTTCCATTAAATAAATCATCTCGAAATGTGACTAGTTCTTTCGTCATTGGTGCACAATAAAGAAAAACACAGGAAAGCTTAAGTGAGGCTGAAGTAAATATAGTTGAGAGGGGATTTTTTGACTGATAATTCTTCGAAGCTCTTGAAATAAACTTTATTCTCAAATTGAGATTAGGTCTTATATTAATGTCTTTCCACATCAAAAATGTGGGTGGGTATACAATATTGCTATGCGCTGTACAAATATACATGAAGTCAGTGAAGTTGAAATCTATATTAGCAAGTTCATGAGTTAGCCTATAAGTTCATCAGACATTAGTCGAGACAGGTATAAAACTCCATAGTACCTTACCATCGGTAAAATATTCATGACTAACGGAATTACAAATCAAAAGAACCCTGATTTCCAATCAACGTTGCAATAATATTTATAGAAGCAAATTCAAAGATATACAATACTGAAGCTATTTTACAAGACAATTACGAATGCAATACTTCATTGCAACTGTAAGTGCAATGTTTGATTAAGTTAGAATACAAGACTTGCAATAAACAATACAATACCACGCCCAGACAATTGGTAACCTTGTATTTTGAAATTGTTAAGTTTTGTGTTTTTTAACAATCACCAATTTGTGTTTTAACAATCCTTTTTATTAAGTGATATTTTTCAATAGAATTGTATCAATTAAAAGCACTGCTCAAACCAACGTTGATTTCACAAGAGTACACGCCTATGGTTAAATAATCACTAATCAGCGCTATATAAGAATAATAATATAATAATAAATGATTCTTTGATGAAATTGTTCTTAGTCTTGTGGTTTAAATATAGGAAATCTTGAAGTAAGAAGTATTTACCATCCAACATCTTTATTGAACATTCCAACAGTTTCATGTCAGAATTATTTGAAAAAAATACATCTTTACACGGCAACACATATAATATGTATAAAATAATTAATAATTATCGTTTATTTCAAATTCTAATGGTGACCCACAGGTCAAATTACTAGAATTTTTATATTATTAAACATAAACAGACACAGTACAATTTATACAAACATCCAACTCCAGTTACCGTCACACGTTGATACGAGCGGGGCTCGAACTCACAACCTATGGATTACGAGACATGACCAAATCTGATCTGATAATTAAAAAACCACAATAAAAGAAATTCCTTACTGTAATCCACCTCTAACGCCAATAGCCACATTGTCAATGACATCGTACGTACTGCATGCCGTAGAATTAATTCACAAATATACTAAACGTACTATACGGAAACGTGAATTTTTGGATTGCTAAATTACGCACCCTTGAACCAGATTGTATCAACGCTGACCCATTATGATTATCTCCTAGCATCCATTTTCCATCAAGTTCTCTGCACATCATTATGTTATAACATCTATTATTTTCATCGCACATTATTGATTGTATTTACACACTTTTTCACCCAACACAATAACTGAACAATTTCTTTAAGAACGGAAAAGATCCAAAGTTAAAACCATCTGGACAATGACCAGCTATATAACTCGTTTGATTTTAGCAAACTATGTTATAAAACGCAACTAAAAGCCCGCCAAAAGCATGCTGCAGGGCTAAAGAGGATATGTACTAAACGAACCATGGACAGTTTCTTCTTAATGACTCAAACTATCTATTTTTGGCATAAAACAAAGCATTTGGTAAGAATATTGTAAGACAAAAGATGCACTTTCGATTTTTTAATCAACTACATGCGTATACCATTGTACTTTAATTAAAACAATTAGTGGATTATATTCAACATCTCATGCACGCATGCACCAATATTCAATTTTTTTGGAGCCAGAACCTACCTATAGTAGACGACAAATGTATTTCAAATGAAGAAGAATAGAATTACTTTATTATCTAAATTCAAACACATATTCGTAAATTTAACACTACATTATCAGTGAAGATTGCGTTTAATATATTAAGTTGAAATACTGACACTGAATGTCATCCTATATTTCTTTTTTTTTTTTCTTCTTCTTTTATTGAATAACTTTTATTAGGTCATTGAGAAGATCAGTAAGCTACATGCTTGAGGTACGACAGATTTTGTATATATTTTACCTGGTATTTTAATGATAATACTTTTAGATGAAAAAGAAAAAATTACAAACAACTAGAAACAGTTATTGTATTATGACAAAGTCATATAAACTAGGTTGATTCTGTATAAGGTCACAAAATGAATAGCTTGTTACATTGATATGCATTGATACATGAATGTAATTTATCATTTTAGTAATGTACAGTAGATAGCATGCACATTTACATAAAGTCTTGCAATATTTCAAAACAATGTATAAAATAAATGAGTCTTTGTTAATTATTGTAAGTCTACTTGCGGTTTTGTCTTAATTTCTACCTGTGTTTTCTCAGGAGTACTTAATTGCTATTTGATGCAATAGATCGAGCCAATTACGACAATAATTAATCAAGTTGATTAAATTTTGAAAACCAAATCCAAACAGAACAAGATGTTAGACCACTTGAAACTACAAACCTCTTACCAATCGAGTTTGCTTTTAGGGTTTGCGATATGTTTTTCTACAAACCAAACTATTGTTATGAATTTCATGAAGGTTATATTACAGCGGTTACAGAATACATTTCATTACCAGATTGTTTGAGTTATAACTACGTCGTTTTTTGAAATTATGTATATTGTCGCCTTTGCATCTTAAATACTTCGTGTCCACTTTGATGAAATCGCTTGCTTCATTTAACATCATATTTGTAATTCTTAAACAAAGTGTGTCAGTCTATGCATATAAATATAAAGTATCCACGAAATTTGCACTCGCACTCGCTTTGGTGTTTCCTTTCTCTGTGTTTAGAACCATTTGCTTAAAACATTGTCCGTCTTTCAGATGCATAGATGTTTCTTGTTTGTGTCTATTATATTCATATCATCCACATATAAGAAAAGGCACTATATATGTACAAAGTAAAAAGTATACAAGTAGTGAACTATTATAAACTGTTTAGATATACAAGTAGTTAACTATTATAAACTGTTTAGATTAAAAATGTATGATGAAGGACACATCTAAATTCGGCTTTAGAAGTTTGAATCAAAGCGATCATCAGTTTTATGACCAAAGTTGAGATTTATTTCTCATCTAATTTAAAGAATACCAATGTGTGTTTCTAATGATCTGCAAAGTTCTACAAAGGTCATGTTTGTGACATATTCAGCATATATGCAAGCCAACATTTTAACGCTATGCTTCAGAATTACTCAAAAACGAACTCTTAAACTGTATATATAACTTCTTGGTATACTTTATACATCTGAAAAGAATGGTTTCTGTGCATGTACAAACTGAACTTCATAGAACCATGTAATCTTCATGTCTGAAAGTAAGTTTCACTTTCATGACCCCATTTAAAAATTCCCTTTAACCCATTCTTAAACCAAGATATGTCTTTAATTATTTTGCACTTTGAATATTTATTTCAAGACAAAATTAGTGATAATTAAATATTTAACATGTTTCAAACAGTGTTATGTCAATGGTGAAGCATATTCTATTTTATTAACTTCTTAGTAAATTTTATGCAGCTGAAAATAATGCTTCTTTTAAATTTATGCAGCTGTAAATAATGCTCCTTTTGCATGTACAATTTGCGCTTCATAGAACCATGAAATCTAAATGTCGGAATAAGTTTCATTTTTGTGACCTCTTTTAAGAATTCCCTTTTACCCATTCTTAAAGCACATTTTTTAAAAAATTATTTTGCAATTTGTATATTTTTTTAACAAAATGATATTAATAATTACTAAACGTTGAACATTGTCAAATAGTGTTATGTCAATAGTGAATCACATTTTTTTATTAATGACAAGATTGAAATTTGAATGGTAACTTGTTTGTCATTAGTGCTTAAAGCATTTCGCTCTCGTAAATGCAAATTAAGTATTATGCAATATACCATACACTAGCAACCAAATCCCAAATCATTAGCATATGTCATAAGCCCCTTCAAATTTAAAAAAGGCCTAAATGTTTAATGGACCTGTAATTAAAAAAATGTGTTTTTCGCCCATTTCACTTTTTTGGGACTTATTTCCTTTTGGAAACAAGCTCTTTATATGTGCTCCCTTGTGGCAAGCTAAAGCCAAATTCAAATCATACAAGACGTTAGTGTGCTTGAAATTACACACCTCCAAATTATCAAGTTTGCTTTGGGCATCTTGGGTTTCTGATATGTTTTTCTATACAATCCAAACTAGATTGTCCTGATTTTATGGAGGACATTTCACCGACAAATGAATATGTTTCTTTACGCAGTACAACTACTTCTTAACATCAGAAAAAAGAAAAATCTGATTTGAATGTCTGAATTCGAGTTTATCCCTGAAAGCAGCATGAAAAAGATACATGTACTTGTTATATTAAGTGAAGATCGTGCAATATATAACTCTCGATATAAATTTATATCTTTTCGAAATTATTCATCCAAACAATATATCAGAGAGACATACCAGAGAAATTGAATATTTTATTTAGCAACAAAAGTCATTTTGTGTATCGTATAAACTAATTTAGTCATTCTCATTAAGATGATTATTTCGCATACATAAGAACATACTCTCTATCAAGCATGTATGTTTGTACAATTTACTACGATACTTTGACCAAAAATAAGAAAAGGGTGCTAGCTTACAAGACAGGCGATTAAATTATGCAAGGTCACATAAATGACTTACTTCTATACAATATTTGCGCGTGCATTCGTACATACATGTAATTTATCATTTATAGTAATTATGTTATCTACAGTAGATAGCATGCAAGTCTCGCCACATAATTCTAGACAATAAGCAAAAACAATGAAACTGTTTTATTTGTTATAAGACTGCTTGTGGTTTTGTTTAATTTGTAACTGTTGTTTTCTCAGGAATATTTAATTGCTATCTAATGCAATAGATCGAGCCAATTATGGCAATAATTAATCAAGTTGATTAAATTTTGAAAACCAAATCCAAACAAAACGAGATGTTAAGGCACTTGAAACTACACACCTCTAACCAATCAAGTTTGCTTTGGGCATCTTGGGTTTGCGATATGTTTTTCTATAAACCAAACTATATAAATTGGCATGAATATAATGAATATGGAGATTGTGTGACAAGGGATTGATAAAATACATGCAATAAAACTACATCGGTTTTTGAAAAATAAAAATCATGTATTACCGCCTTGCATCGTATTACTGTATACTTCGTTACAATTTGGGTGAAATAGAGTAATTTCTTGCTTCATTTAACATCATTTTCATAATTCTTAAACAAAGTTCGTTAGTCCATATGAAAATATAGAGCATGTGTTGTGTGGTTAAGGTTCTTAAAACTGCTCAATCTTTTGGATCAGTTTTAAGAACTTTAACAACATGATATATACCGATCCTGATGAATCTCTTCAATCATAGAGCATGTGTTTTTAGAACCATTTACTTGAAATTTTTGCTATCTTTTAGATGCGAAGATGATTTGTGTCCATCATATTTTATCATTTCAAAATATCATCCTCATATGAGAAATAAATTATACAAAGTAAAAAGGTGAGAAAACATTGCTTGAAATATGCAATCCGTAGTATTTATTATTGTTTTGTCTTAAAAAAATACACAAAGTGCAAAATCAGCCAAAACAAATCTTGTTTTAGGAATGGGTGAAAGGGTATTGTAGAATAAGGTCATGAAAGTGAAACTTACATTCAGACATGAAGATTGCGTAGTTCTATGAGCGCAGCTTGTTCATGCAAAGAAAGTGTTCTTTTCAACACCATAAAGTATACTAAGAGTTATACAGTTTAAACGTTCATGTTTGGGGTAATTTTGAAGCATTAGGTTAAGAATGTAGACCTAAATCAGGGATTCTCAACTAGCGGCGCGTGCACCAAATTTGGCACTTTGACAAGTACTGATTGGCGCTTTGACACTCTCTAAAAACAAAGAAATACATTAGGAATACACTGAGGAATAGGCAAGTTTGGCGCTTTCTGTACTAAATACTACAAACATATGTTGAGTCTGAATTAAGACCATTAGATATTATATAGGTATTTTCTAATGGTCTTAATTAAGACTCAAGCAATCAAAATAATTATTATATCTACAAAAGTTCTTAAGTTAAGCATACTACTCTAATATTCGTTCCCTTTAATCATTGTTAATGGTAATAATTTATAGAGGCTGTGGTGAGTGGATTGCACAAATAAGAATCAAGATTTAATTCAAGTTTGAAAGATAAAAGATCACCTGTTTTGATGATATTTTAATGTACATATCCCAAATATGCTTGTTGACATCGTACCGGAAGTCAAAATGATCCGCATAATAAGTCCAAATTCTTTAAAAGAAAAGATACAAATCCCCTTCAAATGTAATCAGTTAACCTCTACAGTTATGGGTGACTCGTTATATTCAGACCATATGCGGTAACAATAACTTTGAAAGAATAATAGTAATATCAAAAAGGGCTACCAAACTATGTTCTGGTTGACTTATGTTTAATTGGTGGTTTATTTGTTTGAAAACTTATGGGCTTACGATTTTTTTGTTTCTGATATTGGTGAAACTGAACTTGATGAGCGCAAAAATGTTGTTGTGAGTAATGATGTGACCGATGATGATGAATGTACGTTGTGGTCTGTATCACTTGAGTTCTCTTTGTTCTATCTTATCGTGGTCCTATCTAACACCCGCCATAAATTTGTCGCTTATAATATAAGTAGAGCGAAAAATTAATGAATGGTTTCTGTCACATATCTTTGTTGCCAGTGGAAAACAGAAAAATGGAAAATAATACATGAAAAGGCATTTAGATTTTGAATGTTGAATAATCGATATTCATCCTGAATACTCGATATGAAATTTAAATCGAAAATTAGAAGAAAAAAAACTTCAATCACTTTCAACATTTTTTGTTGGCTTTGCTACAATTTTCGGATACACTGCATGCTGTTAGGATGATAGTGGTCTGAAACCTGTTAAGATGCTTACTAAGAGCGTTTCAAACGCTCGTCTTTTCGAAAAAGAAAATCTTACTCTAATTGAACAAATCGGAATTGTAACGTATGGTGTTGATGCTACTTCAAGAAACATTAATTTACTAAACTGTCTAAACTATTTTTCAATTCGTAAATGGGTAAACATTTCACTCTAAAAATAGAGAAACTTGTATACAATTACTGGCAATCATTCAAAAGAAATTGCGTTGCTTAAAGACATGGTATTTGGAGAGACCAAACAGCTATTTCCTAAATCATGGCGGTGACATTTATATGATATGTGTTATGACATGAATTTTAATCTGAGCAACCACATAACATGATATATGTTAATTTTCCTGTTCCTTATATTCATTTTCAATCGCTTGTTAACTTTTGTAATCTTTTGTAAAGAATGAAGCATATGCCCTTAATATAAAAGAATTATTAGAATATACAAGTACCATGTTTTATACTTAGCCTCTCCCCATCTCGCATCTTGAAATCTTATCTTGCGACATTCAGTTGCTAGACGAGTTATCCACAACGGTTGTTTTGAAAGACGATTCCTCCACACGTAAGGTAAATTATCTTGGATTTTCTTCAGCTTCCTCCGGTCACACAGAAACGTAGTTATGGGTAATGTAGCTCGATGAGACACGGTGAGGAGCATGGAGAATCTCGGCTGGATACTCTGCTAAAATTGTGTCCTCGATTCCGTGATTAACATCCGAATTTGTTCCATACAAAAATCATGCATAAACATCTACACTGCTATATAGGGATATTCCAAAAGTATCTGTGTACAGGCATTCCATATAGCATGCTCTGATCAATCTGTTTTTTTCACAAAAATCATTTCACAACATCTGCGTATCATGCAATTGGTATAAAAGAGGCAATAATCGAATTGTAACACATGCTTATTTCAAAAGATATTCCTAATTAGGTAAAACAAAGGATACACCAGTGTAGCGTCAAAAATCACAGTAAATAGCAATGCGGGTGTGAATATTTCGCCTTACCAATATGCAATAACCATGCATGCATTTTACATATCTGGAATATACCACGGGAAACAAGCGGGCAAACGGCTGCTTACGACTTGCACTGCATTCGCTTGGTTTAACACAGATAACATATAAGCCAGTTCACAATTTTCACAGTATTACACATGCATTTCAATTGCTTAACACACTGGAATATTTCACAGCTTGTTTTTTACCTCGTGTCGTCTGCTCCAAAAATTGGCGGAATTTCCCACGATATTGCCAAAATCAACTACCTGCGCGCCACATGCTTCTTTGGTACGTCATAATCAAGCAAAATGTTTCGGTACAGTGAAGATAAATGTGAACTACCTAGGCCTAGACACTAATGAAAACATAACCTAGAAGTGACATGTAGCAATCATCTAAGCTTGACATCAGAAAGATGTCGAGTTCATTAAACCAACTGTTAGAATCTGACTGAACAAAACAGCAGGTGATATGGTCTCTGACAAGCACCAAATGTCTTTTTTTCCGTCACGCTTTGTACCTCAAACTAGTCACTACCCCTCCTCTTTTGTAACCCATATGCAGTCAATTTGTTTTCTTAACTTTTGTACAAAAATGATACCAAACATGCAAACACATTCACTACCAATGAATTACCACGTTTTTGCCGAGCTCACCGCCCGGTGGTACCGACTGCTTTTCCAATCCAAATGGCGCGGTGTTTTCAGGCGTGCTTAACATAGGCGACATCGACCAATACGCGTGGGTTGTTGAATTCATGATGAGCAGACTTCGTTAAAGCATACTTCCGTTATTAAGGACGTCCGTATAGTTCTGCAATGAAACTCAATGTGCCTTTACATTGCATTAGCACTTGGTCTTAGTTGATAATCATTTGAATTTCATAACCTTAAACCCGATACCAAACCACCAATCATTGAAACTGTAAGCTTAATTGTACGGTTCAATTTGTTCATTAACTGAGTAATAATGATAATGGTATGCATGGTCGTTGTAATCAGTGCATTTAAGGGCGCAAGGACATTTGCATTTATATCCAATAAGAGGAAAAGTGCAAGGAAAGTTTGTTTAAGTTCAAACTCAAGACCTGAATAACAGGAAAATTATTAGATACTTAGCTAAATAATTTTTGGTACAAATATATACAAGAAACTATATTTAAAAATTGCTTTAATCGCAAGAATGCAGGCCTAGATCATTGGCTGTTGATGTATAGTTTTGTTCAAAATGCATTATAGGCAAAAATATACTGAAATATTACTTGTATTAATTTATAAGTGTGCTTCAACTAAAATTGCGTTGTGAAATATGATGATTTACAACAATACCGTATACTCTGAAAGTATGAAGTTATACACTGCTATTTTAAGCGCATGAAAATCCTTTAAACGGAATTACTTCTTTAAAAATTATATACATATATTTTCTTCATCAACTACTTTAAGATATTCCGTGTTTGAAGGATATGTCAAGTAGGTTGTAAAATCTTTCTACTACTATAATCGCATGATAATTCTTGCTGTATCTAAAAATAATTTGAAACTAAAATAAAATTGATGGTTTTGAGTTTGGGTTTCATCCATTTAAATCATTCTTAATGGTTCTCATTCATATGCACAAACAAAAGACACGAAAAGTGTAAAATGTCAAGAAGTCATACCATTAATAAATACTGACATTGGCACTGACGTTTATTCCTTTCACATGTTAAACTATGAGAAATGTTAGAGTTTACACTCTTTATAAAATGGTTCTGTTTTATATTGAATAGAGAAACTCTTTTTTCAACGGCCCTGATATAAAGAACATTCACAAAGGGCTCTTAAGATTTCTGGAACTTCCAGAAGTTAGCATATAAAGTGTTCGTTATCTTCAGTAGATAGCATATATAGGTATTTGACATATTCGGTAGTATTGTATAGTTATTTGATATCTTCAAATAGATTGCTTAGATATTTGATATCTGTTGTAGAAAGCATTATATAGGTATTTGTTTTCTGCATATAGATAGCATTTCAGGTATTTGCTATCTGTAGTAGATATCACTGAATGTA
>JXSR01S020453.1:0-12276 GCA_000969725.1 Ophiothrix spiculata | reverse complement strand
ATCTAATGATGGTGCTTCTGTCTGGATCACCATCGAGTCCTGGGCTTTGACTGGGGAATTAGAAATGCCGTCAGAAATGCCCGTTTTCAGATTTTTAATCTGAAATGAGATTTTTAGGAAATATGTTATTGACTTCCACCTGTTTTGACCTCTTGTCTTATAGCCCAAATGTAGGTGCTCTTTTATTTTTAGGCAAAACTAATAATGACTATAATAGCTTCTCTGCATGTGTCAATACTTTTTCTGTGATTGTAGATTGTTTGTTCGCTGGGTCATAAGCTGAAATTTATATCAATATTTGCGATGTACTTATGGTGACCTAGTCAATTGATACCATATTTGTTCTCGATGTGGGCGTAGATATATCAGCCATTGTGTATTTTATGTAATTTGGTAGAATGGAAAAAGAAATGTAATTTTTTATCACAATATTTGTTGAATTAAGTTTGGTTTTGAAGTAATTTATTAAAGAGTTTATTGTTTACTTTCAGGTAGGGTAATTGATTGACATAATTCCGAAACTTTTATCAACAAATGGTGCAATGTAATGTAAGAGACAGATACATTGATGCAAGAAAATGATGTAATGCATCAATTACCATTCTTTTGCTTACTGATGGGAATTTCTCAGTTATTTAGCGACTGGTTGATTAAACTTATGGTTTTATCTGGAGAACATAATCAAGATCAAAAGTAGAACATAATCCCTTGCTGACATCATTGTTTTGTGCAGGGGTTTTCAACTAGTCCTTACAATGTGCCACATAAATGGGAAAATTATAGGGGAAAGCGCCAAACTTGCCTATATCTCTGTTTTTTGTTCTCTGCAATTCTTTGTTTTTAGAGAGTGTCAAAGTGCCAAATTTGGCGCGCCGCTAGTTGAGAATCCCTGGTTTAGTGGTATGTGTACTGCAGTAAGCAATCCAGGTCTAGCAAGCAAGCTAGCAATTAAGCAAGGCAAAAACAAAAAAGCATGGGGAATTGGAAAGACTTTGATAAAAAATTGTCACCATATTTCAAACCTAAAGTGAACTCTGTCCGATAACAGTTCTTTCACCATTTCAAAATTATCAGTCAAAACTAATTAAACATATTGTGAAATTCAAACTTGTTTTTCCGATTATGATAACATACTGGCAAACATCTTGTGTTATTAGACTGATATCGTATCGCCATATTATAAGGCCGCAAAATTATTTTAGTGTTGATCTCAAATTGCTGACACGAAAAAAAACATTTGATGTTGTATGTTTTTTTTAAACAAAAGTTAAAATATCCAATGTGAAAAATGGTAATCGAACAGTATCTGAACAATAATGATATTTCCATTGTATTTCCCCTCTTTTGGGTATCTAATTAATAACCATGGCATATATAGCATGTTTCTGCTTGGAACCCAGCAAACTATTTTATGCTCCACCAACTCGGGGAATGATCTGTTAACTGATCTGCTTCTGTTGTTATGAAATGGTGCCAAAAGCTTACTCAAACAATTACTGGCATATTTCTACTAATTGCCCAGCAAATTATTAAAACCATCGCCTGTATTTTTTGCTCCACCAACTCAGTGGATGATTCGTCAACAATCTTTTTCTTTTGTTTTGAAAAGGCACCGAAGTCTCACTCAAAACAACATTAACTCCTATAAAGATGGTTGGTGGAAAAAGAATGAAAGAAATAATTCTTTAGACTGATTGCCAAGGATACTATAAATTGGGGTGACTTTGAATGCCGGGTGACTTTGAACAAAATTTTGACAAAGAGGTATGGGAAACATACATCTGGCCTAATGCTGATTTGCAAAAAACCTCAATCATCAATGGTTGAAAGTTGAAATCCTCTACAAACCATTAGCATATAATATAGCAGGTGAGATGAGGCTTTCAAGAACATGCTTGTCAAAATGTTGTTCAAAGTCACCACTGTGTTCAAGACAAAGTGCTCTGGTGAAGCTTATTTCCATTGGGTCCAAAATCCTGAATTCAGTGTTTGATGCATGAGTAAGACAAGAGTATTTGGAAAAGAAACTGCGGAAGCCAGCATGGACTGAAAATAAAATACACATACAGGGCATGGAGCTTGAATTGATCCAGGGACTTTGCAAAGTAAAGAAAGTACTGCTACGCTAACTTGCTTCCCTAAAAAGATGCATTCTTAGCCTTATGATGCATCACCTCGCATCAGCCCATTATTTGGGGAATCAGAATTGATATTTTTTAGGGGGGAAATAGACTAACCAATTCAAATGTTCCAATTTTTTCCACTTGAATGGCAAATGACATTTTTTTGGTCATACAAGTAAGACTTTTATATATTTATAGGAATGGCATCATTTCTACTAGACCTTAACTTGTGTTTTGTGACCATTAATCAGATCACCCAACAACCACCTCTTCATAGAAAAACATTAATTGTTCAGTAGTCTTCAGTGATTACTGTTCATGGTAAGGAATAGTAGGTTTTTTTAATATAATATAGACCGCCTGACGCAAATGTTCATTTTCTTCCTACTTGAAGGCAACATGACAATTTTTTTGGCCTTATATGCGACTGATATCACATTATAGGAATGGTAAACATAGCGTGATCAGCGTTATTTGCGTACCTGATCAGATAGCGAGGGAGGTGAGAGGTTACCTGTCTGTGTACATTGTTACTGATAAAACTCTAATTATCATTTTTATCACTGTTTACCATCAGATAAATGTTAATTTCAAAGGCATTTTGTGGCGTACAATTAACCACAGAGACCTTTAGGTGATATTTCTTTATAAACAACTTGTTATCAGAGGACAATAAAGTCCTATGAGGTATTTTGTGTATATTTAGACTTTGAATTCATATTCACTTCTTTTTTTGGTGAACTGGAAATCATCAGTTAGTTTTTCTTTGCATATGTATAACAATTTTGAAATCAGCCAAGTATGGCATTGGTGTTTTTGGTTTACGTCGGCAAATTGTTATGAGATTTTGAATGTGAATAAGTCATCATTATTGTTATATGCCACCACCACCAACACTGCCCACTACCCACCCCTTGTAGGCGACCACAGAATTTCTCAAGTCACTATGATCTTGATCCATATCAGACCAAAGAATACTTTGATCAGACAGAAGGTTTTGCCAAAGTATTTCCTTAGAAGTAATCAGGGTGTTTTTCACATGAAGAAGCATGTATAAATCATATTCTTTTCTTGATTTCTTGAGTGGATCTAAGCGCATGAATCTATGACGGGATTTGACTTTCTACACTAGTAGCAACTTGTCTAACAAGTCTATGTCAAGTTAGGGATAGAAGAATTTTTTACAAGCTCAGTCAACCCTCTTGATGTTTAGCATTGATCTAGCAGGATATACCAATTCTCATTTTCCAGTGTTTTTGGTCTGACCAATGACACAGACCATACAGAAGGACAATGACATAATGACTAATGATTACAACATCCCAATCCTTTTCAAATATTTTGTCCTAAAATTCAAACATCTTTATCAGCATCATTGCCTCAAAACATGGAATGTCAAATACCCCCAGACTACCTCATGGTCCTGACATTTTATCAGGAAATCATCAGGGTGTTTTGCTTCTCATGGGCATAACAATCGGGCAGATAACAGAAAAGTCAATATTTGACTCGGATTAATGGTATAGATAAGATATCGAAGTGTACTTACTATTAATAATTTGACTTTATCAGACTACAGGAACTAACAATGACACGTTATCAATATCACTATATTGTTACCAAACAGTAAAGCCCTCTGCGATGATAACATTGATAATTGTTGATTAGGGCAGAAGTCATGAACTAGTCCTATTTTTGTTTCGCACTAAAACATTCAAATTGGAAAAACCATGTCAGTTGGTATTCCCAGTATTGTAACTTTTATAATGTGTATAGTCTGTTTCTGTTAACAATGATTTTTTTTGCGGTTATGGTTTTACTGATATCTTGTAGGTTTTTTTATAGAGCTATTTGAAAATATTACGTTGAAAAAGAAATTCCGGCTAATCGTGCATCCTTTTGCGAGCCGCTGTGAGCAGCTTTCCGGAGTGAAACAGTTAATTAACAGTTGAAATACATTGAATGAATTCTTCTAGAATCTTTTAAAACACAGACTTAAATATTGTTGGAATAAAATTTGGAATTTTTTTTTAATCATGTAATGCTTAATGTAGCATAATTGATACCTTTTGACCCCCTCCCACAAAAGTGGGTCGATACTAGTTCAACTTTGTAAGTCATGATTTTTCTAGCGCCTAAAAACATGTGTGTGTGTGTGTCAGTGTCATTAGAAACAGGTATAGGGTGATGATGTATATCAGATATGCCAACTGTAATTTATTTCATCGTCTTTTCATGACATTTTCGTTAAAGATTTCATCATCTTCTTATTTTTTCCCATGATGCATGCCTTTTGTGCAGGACTAGAACTAGTGGATTTCTATAAACATTTTGTAGATCTTCCCAGCCAGTGGGTTGATCCAATATAAATAGGTTTACAATGAAAATGGAACAAAAAAGTGAAATTTCTGTCTGGAATTTCATTTGATCAACTTGAATAATTCAAATCAGATGTTGTCAGATGCTGAAGAGAGTGTCCATGGGGTTAGGGTTGCTTGTTTAGTAATAGAGATGGATCATGCCCCAGTTGGAACTGCTCCTTGTTTCCTTGGGCAAGAAACTTTACACTAATTGTTCTGTGGTTCTGAAGTCACATTAAGCTGTTGGTTCCACTGTGGTTAACATTCAAATCGGGACAATGCAACAGAGTAAAAAATCCTGGTATATTAAAAATCATAAAAAAAGCAATGGTAAATATTTAAAATAATTTTTACATTTATTAATTTAATGTGGGAGCCTTGTTTAGTGCTGTGTAAAGCCACACCACTTGTGAAATTGATCTACTGCCCTCTATTGTCCAAATCATCAGTCAGAGGTTTACACACAAGCAGCATTTACACACAAGTTCTTGAATAATGTGTATACTGCCCTCAGATGGTGATGCTTTTGTGTCATCTGAATGTAATTTTAATTTTCTCTCTCTCCACAAAATTTCATTTTCATTTTAGCTATCAGGGGAATCCTACACTGCCCTCTATTGTTGAACATCTTTCATTCTCTATCTTAGGTAGCAGTGATAAATACACACTGCATCTAATTCACCGAGCTGCGTTTCCTGACACGTGATACCGTCTGATATTCGATCAAAAATGTTCTCTGTCATGAAGAAAGTACACTTGACCTAGATCTAAACGAAGGGAAACATGTTGTAGAGATGAAATTTGAAATTGTGTTGAGTCACAGAACCGGTGATATGTCATTATCCACTGATCAGCAATAATAGTATGCAAGAGGCGTTAAGCTGCAAAAATGATTGATGATGACAGCCCTAGGTTTTTTCCCTTTTTTTAAGGGTTCATGGTGTGATTTTTAGTGTTTTTCGGGTGGATATGATCTATATATGTTGTATAATGTAGGTACTGATAGGAAGAATTGGAACATCACATGACAGGCCGTCACACAGAATTTCATGAAACACAGAGTTTCATTCAGTGTGTTTTTTATATACAGGCAACTTCATAGAGAAATTTAATTTAGTAAATGAAAAAAGTTTGTTGATTTCGTGAATGATATGGTAGTTTTTGAACGATTTTTGGACACTTTAAATTCAAAATTTCAAATTCTAATTCATTCTGGATCATCATTTGACACTAAGTAACAACATAATATCTAAAGAAGAGTTTTTGGTGTTTTTTTCTTCGTTTTAAACCATCGCCATAATGTTGTTTCTGTATGCTTCTGTAGTGAGGTTCCTAATCAAAAGTTGATCTTCAGGTCAAGCTCCTAGTATGGGAAACACTGAATTCACACTGATATGCGAAACATCTCGGGATTTCAACAACTGTGTGAATGTATATGCAGAGTTTTGAAAGATTAACCTTCTTCACACGGAGTAATGAAACACAGACTTTCGTGACCGTGTAAAAACAGCAACTAATAGGAGTCTTAATGCATTTTGTGAATCTTCTAACACTATTTTGTATGCTTATTGCCACAAGAAAGGGATTGTTCAACGGCATATCCAGGGGTAGGGGGGATACAACACTGATTAATCATTAATTTCAATAGCAACTATATGACATCCGCCAGCGGCACAGAAAGAACATTTCTGGAAACACACTTTTGAAGCTTGAAAATGCAAATAATAATGATTAAAAACACTTGGAAATGGTTAAAATTATGTGAAAATGTACCAAACTCACTTGGTGTTCAAAAAATTGAATTATGAATGAACAAACAAGCGTAGCTCCCTCATAATTCATCAATACCTTCCTCATAGGCTCATCTACATCTTTCCTCTAAGTTTTCTTGACATTTTGTTTTGTGATCCCTTAAGGACTTGTGTTATCTCATTTCATGTTTTCATGTTACAATTCATTGTGAAAGATGAGCGTGCCAATCAGAGCAGGAAATCGCAATGATGAAAACATCAGTGTTTGTAGGTAGGCCATGTAGAGTGGAGGTCAGTGATTGAGGAGTTCAGTTTGAGAGAGTTTATTGCCACAAATTGTATTTTTGTCCTTGCCCGAAACAAGTTTTTAAAGGAGACTATTAAGGTTCCTGTCGACATGCCTTACGCGACATTTATGTCAACATAAAGCCTATCTCGACATGTCAACATGAAATCTCATTTGTCAACAAAACTGGGCAAGTAAAATTTCATAAAAACAAATTATGGTTGTTCACTAGCAGTTGAGCTTTAAAGTATTGCTTAAAATACTTATTAGTTGTTTGTCATTTATAACCGTTTTAGAGTTATTACAATGGTTCACAACAAAACAGTTACAAAATGAAAACGTCAGTGTTTGTAGGTAGGCCATGTAGGTTGAGGTCATTGATTGATGAGATCAATTTGAGAGAGTTATTATGTCAAATTGTATTTTTGCCCATGCTGAAATGAGATTTGAAAGGGGACTATTAAACAGGAACCAGACCAAGGTTACTTTAGGTCCCATCCAAAATTTTATGGTTTAGGGATACGATTATGGTTATGGTTATGGTATGTTTAGGGTTAGGGTTGGGTCATGGTTAGTGAGTTAGGGTCAGGTCATGGTTTAGTGAGTTAGGGTCGGTCATGGTTAGGGTCAAGATTTTGATGGGGACCTAAAATATACTTTTTCAGAGGCACCTTATGAATATGAATGTCTGTCCGTCTGTCCGACCATATGTCAGTATGTTTGTGTGTAAGTGCAGAAAATTTAAACCCTGTGCATATTTGGTCATAAGCCTTGCACATTGCTCAGTTATTTGTTAGCACCAAACCAGTCAGAATTGGCCAGTCAGTGTTGCGCTGCGCCTCGCTGCTTGGTCACTAACTTGGTTAGATGAGAGAGGAGGTTGGTCAATGGTGGCATTGGTAGAGGGATCTGGGCAAGATCTAATTTGGTCACTGCAGCCACATACTTTCATGTCACAATATGGAGATATATATGGGTTCGAGCCCCAGGGTCGAAGGTGAGCAAATAGGGATTATTGATTATAGTAAGTAATAAGATTCAAATTATGTGCATCTAATGATAACTCTCGTATAACTTACTCACTTTTTAGCCATCCTCAACACCCAAATAACACGACAGGATGTTGGTGATTATGTGAGCTGTTCTTAAGTTCATGAAACATTTTTATTATATCTCTTCAGTTTCAGTGTACTTTTACAAATTTATCTCTTCAATTATTTACTAGTTAGTAAAAAGATAAAAAAGTCCATCATAAAAAATGCAATAAAAACATGCAATTTTAACCAACAAAAATGCAACAAGCAAATAAAAAATGTTATAGATAGTAGCCAATATAATCATTATATGTTTTTTAAAAATGTAGTTATTTCTAGGGTTGCAC
Source organism: Ophiothrix spiculata (assembly GCA_000969725.1). Classification (NCBI taxonomy): domain Eukaryota; kingdom Metazoa; phylum Echinodermata; class Ophiuroidea; order Amphilepidida; family Ophiotrichidae; genus Ophiothrix; species Ophiothrix spiculata. The sequence continues at coordinate 4,375 of JXSR01S020453.1, read as the reverse complement.
CAATTTATCGGTAACCGATTAAACCGATTATTGCCTTAAGGTCATTTGGAGCAGAACCACTTTGGTCCCCTTTGTAAGATTAGACACACCAATGATGAGATGTAGCACTTGAAATGTGGAGAATTGAACAGGTTTATACAACCAATTAGAGCACCATTGGCGTGCCCCGCAAGATTGTAAAAATCATGTAAAATCAGCCTGTTTTCAATGATTATTACCACTCAGCCACCCCCACCCCCCCCACCCCCTCAAAATTGGCAAATCCCCCTTTAGCCCCCCCGCAAGGAAAAATCCTGGGCATGCCAGTGATCACAGTCCATCCAAACTTATCCTACTATTAACCGATATTTAAAGTTCATCTGAAAATAGGCTTAAATTTCCATATTATAGAATGGATCTTAATAAAAGTCCAATATTGAAATTGGCTCAGATCCTCCAAAAATCAGAGTAGTCTATACTCCTGAATTTTCTTCTCCTGTAATTATAAATTTATGTTTTGTACAAATACAAGTTTAAAATTGCCAAACTTTGCTTTACAGCTAAATCAATGGCCCATCGTGTGCTTTGTGATGTGTGTGCTTAACCAAGCAGTGTGCAATATTTGACTCATTTGGAAATCCTCCCTTCATGTTAATTTGCATATTATATTCCTCCAGTCTGATGCGTTTCCCTGAAGATGACTTATCTGAGTTTACTCAACGTAATCTATTTGATCAAGTCGCTATGCTTTGCTTGTATGTTTAGATATGGCAGATAACACTCGACTCGCAAATCCTTCATTGCGTCGCTGTTCAAATATACATGCGATAACACATAAGATGTAGCCAATGATGCATACAGACGATGGATTCTCATGCAATCGTGATGAGGTGAGGAGCAGGCTAGCAATTTGCTCGGTAAATATTTGGTTATGTGTAGACTTGCAATATCAGTGCCATTAATATACAGTCGTCAATGATGTTTGGAAATCAGAGATGCAACTTGAGTGTGCTGAAGGATGAATTCGGTGAAGACTGAATTGATGGATCTGTTATTACATCTGTAATTTTAGAGTTTGTTTGAGTTTTGTAGCATTGAGACAGGCAATTTATCTTTTCTTATATTTGCTTTCTTGAAGCTATTTCTACTATGATTAGGAATTTTTATTCAGTGGGAGACAGTGGGAATGGCTAAATAAGAAGATGATAAACTAGATGTTTTTAGTCCAACTCCAATGATAAATATACCATCTCATCTTTTTTAAACAAGAAGGGTCTGTGTTTGTGCGCAGGGCTCAAAATGCACAATGCCAATTTTTCTCTAAATGTTGCTTAATGTTTCAAAACGTAAGTCAGTGATCATATTTTTTTATTACACTTTTTGAAAAAACTATGTTAGGATCACAACATATGTAAAAAAAAAAAATAAAGCCATTTTAAATTGTAAGTGTTTTTTTTTTCTTGTTTATTATGATTTTACCATGCAAGTCAATGGCAAAATGAGGTAAAACATACTGTTTTTTGAAATGGATTTTTCTCAAAAACCAAGTTGCATGGTGACCCCCCATTTTTTTAATTTCAGAAATTTGATCCGTGTCAGCACATATAAAAACACCATATATCAAAAAATAATAAAACATGAATTGAGGAATTCTTTCCTGTGCTAAGCCACCTCAATTGTAAATTAGATGCTAAAAAGAAACAATATATCTACCGACAGTATTAAAGCAAAGATTTAATCCTTCTTTTCCCACTAAACTGTTTAGCCCAGGTATTGGTGAATTTGTTTTTAAAAAAAACGAGACAGTTCTGCAGTATTAAAGCATTTACCAATAAGCCGCATACTCAAGGTATAGCTTGTATTATTCCCAGTCATGTCACATCCCATTTAGTCCTCTTACAAGACTCCATTTATTTGACTTATACAGATTCCTCTTAGTTAAGGAGCACACACTAATGATTTGCCTCTCACCCCATTAGGGCGACAGTGCCTGCTATTACCCCATTAGGGCGACAGGCCCAGCTATTAACTTACGTGAAGCGCCTGCCTGGTTCCTTTTTATACCCTTTAATGTTGAAAGTAATTTTGCTTGATAGAATTGCTAACAAACATGCTCAGCGATTGGTAAATGGATCGTATCTTGTGGCGCATCACTTATTAGTTGCGTTGACAGCTTACTGCTAGTGACTGTCTTATGGGCCTAGGTAAGGAGTTGCTGCAGTTACTATAGCATGAGGAATAAAAATATAGGTTCTTTTTTTCTCTGTCCCTTTTACACTTTTTGCCATCAATTAATTACAAGTGTGTAAAAATTGTAGAATCAGGGGTAACAAGAAATAAGCAAAAGAACTTAACAACTTATTCGCAACAGTCTAAAGCTTGTAATATATTTGGTAATGCAGAGGTTGCATTTGATTTTGATCTAGAGGCAATCTCATAAATTACCAAGCTTAATGCTTCTGTCAAGAGACCCCTTTTTTGCTTTGCTAGATGCTGCGCTCATAGATACCTCAAAAATGCTATCTTGACAGTGGTAAGATAAAATAATTGTAACTTTTGTAGGTTGCTGGTGTCTAGTAAACTGCATCTTGTCAGTATGTCTGTCAGAAATTCTCGTAGCTTTATATTATTATTTTTTTTAGTTTACTAATTTTTTTGGGACTTCAACTTTTTTCTAGGAATGCCACGTTACCATGGATTTTGAAGGCCTGCTAGCAAAATGCAGTTAGCTAGACACCAGCAACCTACAAAGTTACAATTATTTTATCTTGCTACTGCATGTCTAGATAGCATCTTTGAAGTATCTAGGAGTGCAGCAAAAAAGGGGCCTATCGACAGAAGCTATATACTTGGTAATTTATGGGAGTGCCCCCCCCCCAGATAAAAATCAAATGCAAGCTATGTCTTGCCGAATATGTTACAAGCTTTAGGCTGCTGTGAATAAGCCGTTGTGTTCTTTTGCTTTTATCCATTTTACTCCCGGTTCTTGAATTTTTACCTACCTTTAATTAATTGATTGCAAAAAGTGTAAAAGGGACCAGAGAAAAACGAACCCATATGTTTATAGTAAGCTGTAGCAACTCCTTAGCTAGGCCCATAAGACAGTCTCTTGCAGTAAGCTGTCAACGCAACTAATAAGTGATGCGCCACAAGATACGATCCATTTACGAATCACTGAGCATGTTTGTTAGCAATACTATCAAGCAAAATTACTTTCAACATGAAAGGGTATAAAAAGGAACCAGGCAGGCACTTCACTTAAGTTAATAGCTGGGCCTGTCGCCCTAATGGGGTAATAGCAGGCATTGTCGCCCTAATGGGGTGAGAGGCAAATGATTAGTGTGTGCTCCTTAACTAAGAGGAATCTGTATAAGTCAAATAAATGGAGTCATGTAAGAGGACTAAATGGGATGTGACATGACTGGGAATAATACAAGCTATACCTTGAGTATATGCGGCTTATCGGTAAATGCTTTAATGCTGCAGAACTGTCTTGTTTCAAACAAAGTCTACCAATATCTTGATGGTGTAATGGAGAAAGAAGAATTAAATCTTTGCTTTAAGACAGTCATTAGTTAAGCATTTTTTTAGTATATCCAATAATTAATAATTAAGATGGTTTCAATCTGTTATTTTTTTATTTCCTATTCCTTTTATTGTACAGTAATTTTGTGAGCTATATAATTCTATGATTTAATACTTAAGTAAAGAGGACTTTGATAAGTTAAGGTTTGGAAACAAAACAAAAGTAAATTGCATGAAATCACTGGGATTTGGGACATTAAACAAACACTTGTTTAAAATGATGAGATTGTATATTTATCATTGGAGTTGGAATAAAAAACAACTTGTTTATCATCTTATTTAGCCACTCCCACTGTCTCCCACTGAATAAATATTCCTAATCATTATAGAAATAGCTTCAAGAAAGAAAATATAATAAAAGATAAATTGTCTGTCTCAATGCTACAAAACCCAAACAAACTCTAAAATTACAGATGTAATAACAGATCCATCAATTTCGTCTTCACCAAATTCATCCTTCAGCAAACTCAAGTTGCATCTCTGATTTCCCAACATCATTGACGACTGCATATTAATGGCACTGATATTGCAAGTCTACACATAAACCAAATATTTACCGAGCAAACTGCTAGCCTGCTCCTCAACTCATCACGATTGCATGAGAATTCATCGTCCGTATGCACCAGCGGATACACCTCAAGTGTTATTGCATGTATATTTGAACAGCGATGCAAGGAAGGATTTGCGAGTCAAGTGTAATCTGCCATATCTAAACATACAAGCAAAGCATAGCGACTTGATCAAATAGATTACGTTGAGTAAACTCAGATAAGTCATCTTCAGGGAAACGCATCAGACTGGAGGAATATAA